>JABUQX010034775.1:42500-57555 GCA_015478945.1 Trachelipus rathkii
ACATTGGACTAGCATGCCAGCAAGTATTCCTTTTTCCGGTAGCTGTTGTAGTTGTTTGAGATAGCGATTGAGATATTTGGTTTAAACTGAGATGTTCACGAAATATATATTGTATATATATATATAAATAATAGTAAATATATTGTTAAACTTTGGTCACAATATATTTTATTATAATTATATATATATTATCGTACATAGCTATAATATAGTATATGAGTTATAATATATAATATCATATAATGGGCCAAGTTACTTAAAGCCCACACGGAACGGAGATCGGATCAAAAAAAAATTTTTTACAGGTAGCATCTATGATACATAAATAGATGTTCTAGGGTCGAAATGATTTTTTTTTTAACCGTTCTAGCGGCGAAATTAGGTTAGCGTTAGGTTAGGTTAGCTTAGGTTAGGTTAGGGTCAGGAAAAAAAAATTCATTTCCACCCTAAAACATCTATTTATGTATCATAGAGGCTATCTGTGAAAATTTTTTTTTGATCCGAGCTCCCGTTCCGTGTGGGCTTAAGTAACTTTTAATATATATATATATATAAAATATATTATATATATATATATATATATATATATATATATATATATATATATATATATATATATATAGAGAGAGAGAGAGAGAGAGAGAGAGAGAGAGAGAGAGAGGGAGAGAGCAGCACGAGTAGCTGAAAAGTTGCTGGAAGGTCCCACTGATATATATTATTATATAATATATATATATATATATATATATATATATATATATAATATCTATATATATAAAACGGATCTCCACTCATTAAATAATTATAAAATATATATATATATATATATATATATATATATATATATTATATATATATTATAATATATATATATATATATATATATATATACATATATATACATATAATATATATATATATATATATATATTATATAATATATATATATAATATATATATATATATATATATATATATATATATATATATATATATATTATATATATATATAACGCTCGGGAAACACTTGCTGAATCAAAATAATCAAGGTCATTTGCTCACAAACTACAAACCCATGCCAAACGTAAGAAAAATAATTATTTGTTTATCAAACTGATTAATTATTTATATTTTTATCAAATTGATTAATTATTTATTAAATTATCTTACCACCACTTACTGGTTGTGGGTAGATAGATATATTTTCGCGTGTCTACACATCAAAAAATTAAATATATATATATATTAGAAATTCACGGCATTAGGTACGGAAATATTTGAAATGCTGACACAACCACAACGTGAGCGCCAGCACAGTTGTTGTACATAAATGTATAGTATATCTATCCGATTCTTTTAGCTTATTGCAACTATCTTATAATTGGTGCGACTCTATATTTTAAAATCAGTTATGTACTCTACTTGACTTTAAATTTTGTACGATTATTAATAGCATCGCTCGCTTTTGATAATTCGTTAATGCACAATACACAAGTAGTCAAGTACATTTTATTTTATAACCAGTTTTATAACCTTTATTTTATAACCAGTTAAAAATAAACAACTTAAATTGGCTACAAACAAATGTCAAAATAAAAAAAATGTACGTCTTTTATAATAAAAATTCAATTAAGTTTTTTCAAAATTTTTGTGTGAAAAGTTTATACAAAATTGTTTTGGGAGTCGAAAGGAGTCGTATTTTTTTTATCGACTCCCGACTCCGACTTCCCAACTTTGGAAATCGACTCCCGACCCGACTCCGACTCCGGACTCCGACTCCTTACCCTTAAACGCTCTCTCCCCGACTCCCGCCTCCCGACCTCCCGACTCCCGACTCCCGACTCCCGACTCCCGACTCCGACTCCCCATCCCTGGAATATATAAATAATATATATATCTAATTTATAATATTGTATATAATATATATATAATTATAATATATATGTTATATATATATTAAATATATATATATATATACATATTATATTATATATATATATATATTATATAAATTTATGTTTAAATAAAATTACCCATATACGTTTACAAATCTATCTTTATATATATATATATATATATATTATATATATATATATATATATATATAATATATATAATATATATATTTATTTTATATAGCTTATATATAGATATTTACATATTGATTATATATATTATATTATATATATATAATATATATATATATATATATATATATATTGTAGTGCGATTGGTTAAAAAGATATTAAATTATATGTCATAACTTACTCTTCAAACTGATGAACAAATCCTTTGGCCAGGCCCCCGTGACAATCCAACCAACTAACACCTTATTAGATTCTCAAACCTATATTATAACAGTATCCAGGCCTTCCGTCAAGTGAGCTATTGGCCTGTGCAATATTAGAATGCAATATTAAACTCTACAAACTCACCAACTTATCTCCCTGAAGACCCTTCAAGTGGAATAACGGTTTGACCGAGTTCTTTACCTTATGTGAAAACAGTTCAGTCAATACTTTTCTTACCAGCAAATGAATCCGTTTTGTGATCAATCTTACAATCACAAAACCCACGTCTTTAAGACTTAAAGCAATAGCAAATTGAATATTTAAATAAATGAAAAGTAAAATACGTTTGGAAATACTCAAGGAAACCACTGGGATAATTTTAGAAATATTTTAATAAAAAAAAAAATAAATGAAAATGTACTGGTCTTACAAACTAGGTTTTATAAGTCCATGGACATATAGCCGGATGTCTAATAGATATCCGTATACATGCACACCGCACATATAGAACCTTCAGTACCGTATGTCAATTCTATATTATATATATTATATAATATATATATATATATATATATATATATATATATATATATATATATATATTATATATATATATATATACTTCAAAATACCTACAGGTTTTATACTTCCATGTACATATAGCCGGATGTCAACAGATATCCGTATACATGCACACCGCAACTATAGAACCAAAATGCTAACTACCAAGTATATATATATATATATAATTATATATATTATATATATATATATATATATATATATATATATATATATATATATATATATATATATATATATATATATATATATATATATATTATTATATATAAAATAAATATAAAAATATATTAAATATTATGCTCAAAAGAAATAAATAAAATATCAACATAAATACTCTACCAATATATTCATATAAATTCTTGTCCATACATTTATATATATATATATAAAACATACATATAAATATATGTCCAATAATATATATGAATAAACAAAATATATCAACAAAATAATATATGGACAAACTGACTTTGCAAATGATATAAAATATTTACTTGTAAATTAAACGTTTTTGACAATTATTAAAGGCATCGATTTATCAGTGTGAACAAATGAATGCAGTCACAGCTGGTCAGGATCAGCTGTTGTCTTAAAGCAAAAGAGTTGCCAACTAGTAATTAAACAAATCTTAATTTCAAATAAATAAAATGTGACTTTAGTAATTATTCGTATATAAAATAATATAATTTTAATCGTTAAACACTTTATGTTTGTTAACTCAAAAGAATCTTTACCATGTTACAAAAAAAATACACATTAATAATAACTACCCTTACCTGCTAGTGGTATATAGCAACACCGCAGACAAAATGCATTTGCAAATCGCTTTAACAGACGACACTTTTATAATGGCAATGCAAAGATTATATTTACACAAATAAACACAATTATATTTAGAACACAGCTTAAAACAATATTGGCTTTATAAAAAAAATAAGCCACGAGATTTCCACATTGAAAATTACAATACCTTATTGCATTTAAAAACATTAACACAATTACTTTATAATAAAATATAAAATAAGGCACCTCCACGATTTACAAGACTATGCACACTAAAATAATAATAACATCGATCAGACAGAGCAACAGGCGCAGTACCAACTGTAAACACCTTGATTGACGACAAATGAAAGCAAAAAGATCACAAAATATTCATAATTTACTATTTATACAAATCTTCGCCAACCAGTTTACATCTGACCATCCAATCACAACTCTTAAAATAATTAATAAAATGATGTATCCACTTATTAGTTATTTTAGTAAAGCAAATATATATTACACATTCAGCACGACCGAAAATTGGTATTTCTTTACAATCGAAACTCTGTTCACAAGAAATCTCAATTTTCCTCTAAAATCAAAACATAAAAGCCAAATGAATTTATACATTGTGCGCTCCACACTATACAAAATTAAATATTATTCCATACCAACATTTTATATATATATATTTTTTAAAAAAAACCCCCCCAAATAAAACAAATACATTTTTATTTAATAATAATGCGTAGTAACCTTATAACAGTAAAAAAAATAAATAATAATAATAATAATAATAATAATAATAATAATAATAATAATAATAGTATTATTATTATTATCACAGACTTGTGAAACGACGACCAATCAAAACTTAGGTTCCAAAAGTAAGTCTTGAAAACCAAGTTTCTATTGGCTGTCGTTTACGCATGAAATGCAAACATATTTACAAATTTCTTTTGATGAGCCGCTGCAATCATACATCGTATACATAGAAAATGAAAGAGAAATAGCAATGACAATGTTGGCCATTGCTTTACAATACATAAATGAGGCAAAGTTATGTATTACGTGTATTATTGCATTACATCTTTGGCCCACCCTTTGAAGCAAATGGGTACATTTTGCTTTATGTACACGTGATCAAAACATTGGTCTCATTTATTCAGTGCTCCTTCTTCGGTAGCGACTTCTGATAATGGACCAGATGTGTTGTCGGCATATGATCTGCTTAGGTAGTCTGCTATAACATTATCTTTCCCACTTATGTGGTTCAAGATAAATCTGAATCTTTGTAAATATAGAGACCACCTCATTATTCTATTATTCTCATACCTCTTCTTATTCATAGCCGTCAGCGGTCTATGGTCAGATTGGAGGATAAACTCCTTCCCGTAGAGGTATGGCTCGAATTTTCTAATGCCCATTATGATCGCTAACGCTTCCTTTTCCAAAGTTGAGTATCTTTGTTGTGTCACAGACAACTTTTTACTCCCGTAAGCGATCGGGTGGAGGATTCCTCCATCCTCTTGTAAAAAGGACGTATCCTAATGAAGTGCCAGATGCATCCACTTGTAGTGTGAACGTCTTCTCCAGCTCTGGCATCTTCAATATGGGCTTCGAGCTCAAAGCTTCTTTTAATGTCTCAAATGCCTGTTGGTGTTTGGGCTCCCACCTGACTTTTGTTGGCTCTCCTTTCTTTGTTAAGTCGGTCAATGGCGCTGCAATCTGTGCATAATTTTTCACAAAATCCTGGTAATAACCAGTGAGCCCTAAGAAAGACCTCACTTGTTTCTTGTTCTTAGGCGGCTCTGTTTTCTTAATTTTGACCACATTATCCTCATGTAACCCCTTAGTGCCATTGCCAATAAAGTGGCCCAAAAACTCAACACTCGACGAAGCGAACTCACACTTCGTCGGCCTGATGGTAAATCCCTCCTCCTGAAGTCTTTGAAGAACAGTCTTAATCGTGATCATATGCTCGCGCCAGGTCTGGGAATGGACGATGATATCGTCGATATAAAAATCGACATCGTTGATTCCATCCAGTATCCTGCGCATCGATCTAACAAGCGTGGCTCCGGCATTAACCATACCGAATGGCAGCTTGAGATAATGGAAGTGTCCGTCCTCGGTTGAAAAACCGGTTTTGTAACAATCTTCAGGCCTTATTTTTATCTGCCAGTAGCCTTTGGCCAAGTCAAGTTTTGTGTAAAACTTGTCTTTTGCAAACTTGGTAAATAAGGTCTGAGTTGTTGTCATGGGCTCAGGATCAAAGACCGTGATCCTATTCAGGGCCCTGTAGTCCGAACACACTCTCTTACTCCCGTCCTTTTTCTGGACAACTACGACAGGTGCAGAATACGGCGACGTGGAGGGAACGATGATGCCCATTCTGATCATCTTATCTGTTTCCTTTTTAAGCTCCGTCCGCGTCGTAAATGGTAGTTTGTACGGCTTCAGCCTGATGGGGGTGTCGTCGATAAGGTCTATCGCATGATAGTGGTTTTTGGCGGTGCCAGGCACATCAGTAAAAATCCCTTCATGCTTCTTCAAGATTTCCATTAATTCTTTCTTCATATCACCGGTTATGTCTGCGCTGATTTTGGTGTCAGACAATCCCTCTTTTCGTACCATTGTGGGATCCATTTCCACTAGAGTAATATTTTCTTCATTCTCAGTGTCAAGGATCACTGCTGAAGCACCTATATTCGCTGGATGTTGACACACCTCTTCTTCCGCTTCTTCACTTTCCTCTCTCACAATGTACTTCTTCAACAGGTTGATATGATAGGTCTTAATCACATCACCCACTTTGATCCGTATGTCTCCACCACTCTATGTGGCCCGCCCCATCTCATCAACATCTTGTTGCTCGAGGTCGGTAACAGAACAAGAGCTAGATCTCCTACTTCCAATTTTCTGGCCTTTGCACTCTTGTCATAGTATCTTTTCTGGGAAATTTGGGCCTTTGCTAAATTCTCTCTGGCCAACTTCAGAGTTTCATTTAATCTTTCCTGCAAGTCGAAAACATATTTATATGTTGACCTTGCCTCTTCAGGGTTAATGTCACCCGCCCAAATTTCATGTAAAATTTGCATTGGACCTCTCACAGTCCTACCATACAGGAGTTCGAATGGGGAGAACCCTGTGGAGTCCTGTGGAGCCTCCCTGTATGCAAATAATAGTGGCTCAATGAACTTATGCCACTTCCTCACTTGTTCACTGCACATTCTCTTGAGCATTCTCTTAAGAGTTCCGTTGAACTTTTCTGTAACGCCTTGACTCATTGGATGGTAAACGCTAGAAAATTTCTGCTTGATGTTCAACATCTTCGTTACATCTCTCATTAAATCAGATGTAAATTGTCTGCCATTGTCACTGAGGATTTCTTTCGGCACACCCAACCTCGTGAAAATTGACACCAAACTATCCGTCACCTTCTGGGCAGTAATGCTCTTTAACGGTACAGCTTCAGGATAGCGCGTAGCGGCATCCACAAGTGTCAGGACATACTGGTGTCCTTCTGAAGATGGTGGTGAGATTGGCCCGATCAGGTCGATGACCACCCTTTGAAATGGTTCTTCAATGATGGGCATTGGGCGCAGAGGTATTTTCTTCACTGAACCTTTCGGGCACGTTCTCTGGCATATATCACACGAGTAACAGTGTTTAGTTACGTCCAAATATATGTTCGGCCAGAAGAACTGTTGGGTACCCATAGTTTTCTTTACCCCCTGATGGCCACCGAAGACTTCGTCGTGTGCCATCTTCATGACTTTACTTCTGTACTCTTTCGGTACGACCAGAGTATACCTTTCCTGTTGGTTCTCTAACACTCTTTTAAATAACACACCATTCTTTACTGCATACTTGTTTTCTCCTTTTTCCACTGACCTCCATACCCTCTGTAGAGTGACGTCATCTTTCTGTTTACTTGTTAATCAATTCTTGAACTTCATCACCATGGGTTATATCCCCTTCACCCACAGCTACAACACCCTTTTCTCCAGAACTTGTGTGTGACTGTCTATGTCACCTCTCACCATCTCGTCATCTTCATCAGCACGATCTGTTACATCAGACTCCGTGCTTTCTACCATCGATGTCTCCTGAACATCTACCACTCTTGTGTCATTTTCAACATCCATTAATAGATCTTTAGGGGTTTTAACTTCATCTTTTCCTGTAACGTTCTCATTTTCAGGTGAACATTTGCACCCAGTCATCACACTTAGTGATGGTTCCATGGTTGGCGCGACATCTTTATTACAGATGTCAAACGATTGTGGCACTGACAGTTTCCCTCTGTAAGACTCACTCGTCTCCCAACTTGCCATTCCAAATTTATGATTGGTTTGGTTAGGTTCCTCTTGTGAACCTTCTTCAGCCAGCGATGGGGACCAGCATGCTACTAATGTCACGCGCGACCTCTACATTACGAGGCCCTCGACACACGGTCGACTCCCAAGCGAGATTAGGCTGACTTAAGGGCAATGCTCCTTTGACATTCCCGATTACCAAATCATACACAACCTCCGGCAACACTGCCGCGGTTGTTCTCCCTACATAATAAGTTGTTTCCACATATTTGCAGAAGTGACTGATCACTCTCTCGTACCAATAACAACGTATCTTCATGTTACCTCAACATAACACCCTTTAACAAATTTCTCCCGCACAACCACTAAGACCCGGTATCTCGAGGGTTTTTTGATCAGCTATTCACCGTCCCATACGTTAGAGTAGGTGGACGTTTTTATCATTTTTCACCTTCACTCATAGTTCAGGGCTTCACTGCCGTTATCAGAGACTCCGGACGCTCCCGTGCTCTTTGTTTCTTCTTTTTGTCTCCCTGAGTTATTCTGTCCCCTACTACTATTGTTGAAATAAGGAGGGGCTCGACAATCCCTTGAGAGATGCCCTCTCCTTTGACACTTAAAGCACGTGGGCACTTCTCTCGGCTCACTGCTACTGCGACGATAGTTCTGTCTGTCGCCGCTTCCACCTCCGATCCTGCTTTCATTATTAGTTGCTCGCGGTGCATGTTGATTGCTACCTTTCTGATTACCGCTTGTGGAGTAACCATTGCCTTTTGATCTATAATTATTATTATTATGTGTGCTTTTCTCAACGTGATTGTGATTTCGTGTGTGACTATTAGCTGTGAATCTCAGACGATGCGCTTCCATGTATCCTTCAGAACAAGTTATTATCTCTTCTGGTGCTTTCTTTTTCGACTCCCTTAAGTAGGTTGCGAGTTCCTTTGGAACCGTATTCAAATACTTGTCCACCGAGAAAAATTCGATAAGATCATCCGGTGTCAGTGTTACATTTGCTGCTGTTAACCACTTTTTAAGAGCTTCAATAATTCTTTGTAAATAAACTCTAGGATTATCATCTTCCGTAGGAGTTATAGCTTTATACTTTGTACAGTACCCACTTTCCGTGAGCCCATATCTCTCCAATAAAGCACTTTTCAGACTTTCATAGCTCTTTAGTTCTTCAACAGTCATCTTATTATATACACTGACAGCTTTGCTTGTTAGGAAACCTCCTAAAATTGTCGCTCGCTTTTCCATAGGGATATCGTTTGCTTCTGCTTGCTTCTCAAACATTAACAGATATTCTTCAATATCGGTTTTCTTTTCGTCGAAGAAAGGAAGCTTCAACTTCGGATACTTATTAGCATGGGAAGCATTATGGCTGCTCTGAGCATTCTGTGATGCTATCACTGCGTCATGTTGCCGCTGTTTTTCTTCAGCATCAAGCTTCATCTGAAGCATTCTTTCTTCCGCCTCTAACTTAACTCTTTGCGCTTCAGCTTCGATCTTAGCTTTCTCTACTTCAGCTTCAGCTTCAAGCTTAGCTTTCTCCCTTTCATCTTCAAGCTTAGCTTTCTCCCTTCGCTCTTCTGCCTCAAGCGCTAACTTCTTCTCCTCTAAAGCTGCGGCAATCTTCTTCTCCTCCAAATCAGCAGCCGTTTTATCTTTCAATGCAGCAGCAAATTCCTTGCCAGATAAACCCATAGATTTGCACATTTCTACAAACGCCTCGTTAGTAGTAGCCATTGTTATATTTGTTTTATCCAAAACAAATTACAAAATATATTGTCCGCTAACAGAGTCACTTCCAACGCACGAATCACAATCCCGTTTTCTACCAAAATTTTACAAATTTGTCTCCAATTGATAACGCATGAAAACAAACTTCTAACCGCAAAATTACTAATGTATATATATATATATATATATATATATATATATATATATATATATATACTAGTTTTAGCAGCAGGAAATATATATATATATATATATATATATATATATATAGTATATAGCAGGTATATATATATATATATATATATATATATATATATATATATATATATATATATATATATATATATAATTTTTTAAAATTATTTTGTAATATTTAACAAAATCTTACGGGGAACCAGTGTTTTCCCTAAAGAACTCCAACAGAGGAAAATTGTGAATTCCGGGAAACCACTATTTCGCTCCGCTTAATTTTGCAAACTTTAATGCCTATCTAAACAATATTAATAAATATATATATATGCTTTTTATATATATATATAAGCCATAATTCCATAAAAGGGCCAGAAAATTATTCCAGTGTTTCTTTATTTCCAAACGTTATCTATTGCTGGAATAACAGTTTGTTATCCCACCAATACGCACAGAAAATTAAATACGTTTAACTTCAACAAAGCAAATAGTCCAAACGACTATATTGACAGTTAAATAAAAACAATACAATATTAACTTATATCGTATAACAACAACTGGGGTATAAATCACAACCCTTGAACATTAGTTCTGGCACAGGTTTTAACAAACGACTGTACTACCTTGAGTTTAAATATTCAATAAAATAGCAAAAATAACTTTACTACAAACGTTTTACTGATAAGAAGTAATGACTGAAAAGTTATAATATAAGATCCCGAACAGGAATACCCAAATTTATTAATGTATTCCTGGATAGGTATACTTATACTCATTTATTAAATAAGATTCCGGACAGGCATTCCCAAATTTATTAATGTAGTGCGATTGGTTAAAAAGATATTAAATTATATGTCATAACTTACTCTTCAAACTGATGAACAAATCCTTTGGCCAGGCCCCCGTGACAATCCAACCAACTAACACCTTATTAGATTCTCAAACCTATATTATAACAGTATCCAGGCCTTCCGTCAAGTGAGCTATTGGCCTGTGCAATATTAGAATGCAATATTAAACTCTACAAACTCACCAACTTATCTCCCTGAAGACCCTTCAAGTGGAATAACGGTTTGACCGAGTTCTTTACCTTATGTGAAAACAGTTCAGTCAATACTTTTCTTACCAGCAAATGAATCCGTTTTGTGATCAATCTTACAATCACAAAACCCACGTCTTTAAGACTTAAAGCAATAGCAAATTGAATATTTAAATAAATGAAAAGTAAAATACGTTTGGAAATACTCAAGGAAACCACTGGGATAATTTTAGAAATATTTTAATAAAAAAAATAAATGAAAATGTACTGGTCTTACAAACTAGGTTTTATAAGTCCATGGACATATAGCCGGATGTCTATAGATATCCGTATACATGCACACCGCACATATAGAACCTTCAGTACCGTATGTCAATTCTGTTTATATATATATATATATATATATATATATATATATATATATATATATATATATATATATAATATATATTTATATTATATATATATATATATATATATACTTCAAAAATATCTACAGGTTTTATACTTCCATGTACATATAGCCGGATGTCAACAGATATCCGTATACATGCACACCGCAACTATAGAACAAAAATGTTAACATCTAAATATATATATATATATATATATATATATATATATATATATATATATATATATATATATATATATATATATATATATATATATATATATATATATATATATATATATATATATATAAATATATTAAATATTATGCTCAAAAGAAATAAATAAAATATCAACATAAATACTCTACCAATATATTCATATAAATTTTTGCCCATACATTTATATATATATATATAAAACATACATACAAATATATGTCCAATAATATATATGAATAAACAAAATATATCAACAAAATAATATATGGACAAACTGACTTTGTAAATGATATAAAATATTTACTTGTAAATTAAACGTTTTTGACAATTATTAAAGGCATCGATTTATCAGTGTGAACAAATGAATGCAGTCACAGCTGGTCAGGATCAGCTGTTGTCTTAAAGCAAAAAAGAGTTGCCAACTAGTAATTTAACAAATCTTAATTTCAAATAAATAAAATGTGACTTTAGTAATTATTCGTATATAAAATAATGTAACTTTAATCATTAAACACTTTATGTTTGTTAACTCAAAAGAATCTTTACCATGTTACAAAAAATACACATTAATAATAACTACCCTTACCTGCTAGTGGTATATAGCAACACCGCAGACAAAATGCATTTGCAAATCACTTTAACAGACGACACTTTTATAATGGCAATGCAAAGATTATATTTACACAAATAAACACAATTATATTTAGAACACAGCTTAAAACAATATTGGCTTTATAAAAAATAAGCCACGAGATTTCCACATTGAAAATTACAATACCTTATTGCATTTAAAAACATTAACACAATTACTTTATAATAAAATATAAAATAAGGCACCTCCACGATTATAATAAAATAATAATAACATCGATCAGACAGAGCAACAGGCGCAGTACCAACTGTAAACACCTTGATTGACGACAAATGAAAGCAAAAAGATCACAAAATATTCATAATTTACTATTTATACAAATCTTCGCCAACCAGTTTACATCTGACCATCCAATCACATCTCTTAAAATAATTAATAAAATGATGTATCCACTTATTAGTTATTTCAGTAAAGCAAATATATATTACACATTCAGCACGACCGAAAATTGGTATTTCTTTACAATCGAAACTTTGTTCGCAAGAAATCTCAATTTTCTTCTAAAATCAAAACATAAAAGCCAAATGAATTTATACATTGTGCGCTCCACACTATACAAAATTAAATATTATTCCATACATATATATATATATATATATATATATATATATATATATATATATATATATATATATATATATATATATATAAAATATATATATATATATATATATATATATATATATATATAAACAATTACACAAAGAGTACTAATGTGCAGTAACATTATAACTTGGTAAAAAAAAAATAATAATAATAATAATAATAATAATAATAATATTATTATTATTATCACAGACTTGTGAACGACGACCAATCAAAACTTAGGTTCCAAAAGTAAGTCTTGAAAACCAAGTTTCTATTGGCTGTCGTTTACGCATGAAATGCAAACATATTTACAAATTTCTTTTGATGAGCCGTTGCAATCATACATCGTATACATAGAAAATGAAAGAGAAATAGCAATGACAATGTTGGCCATTGCTTTACAATACATAAATGAGGCAAAGTTATGTATTACGTGTATTATTGTATTACATATATATATATATATATATATATATATATATATATATATATATATATATATATATATATATATATATATATATATATATATATATATATATATATATATATATATATATATTTATGCATAGTTTTTAATATTTTTAAGGCAAGTAGGTTGCCTACTCAAGAATTTTGACCACGAGCCGCCACTGATATATATATATATATATATATATATATATATATATATATATATATATATATATATATATATATATATATATATATATATATATATATATATATATATATATATATATATATATAGAGAGAGAGAGAGAGAGAGAGAGTAGTTGGTAGGACTCCTCAATCGCTTCTACCAATGAACTAAGCGTGAGAGAATGAGACCTGCCGCCAAGCGCCTCGGCTAAAAAGAACTACTGTAAGCGTGAGTCTATTGCGCCGATTTACTGAAAATGTTGTTCAAAGATTTTTCAAAGTAAGTTACGTTTCATGTATCGATAATATATATATATATATATATATATATATATATATATATATATATAAGAGCAGGGCATATATATATATACCCCCCTCGACAACAAAATCTACCCTCATGACAGAGATGGGCAGTGCCGCGGTACATGTACCGGGTACATGTACCGGGTACATGTATCGGGCGATACTTTTTGTACCGATACCGGTATCGCCCAACACTTTTGAAAAGTACCGATGTAACGGTATCGCCCAATCAAATTTTTGTGTACCGGTACTGAAAAACCGGTACTTTTATTCGGTACATTTTTGGTGTATCATGGCATGTTTTGTTAAAGGAATGTTTTTAAAATTTTTTTTTTTTTTTTTTTTTTTAATAGATAGTTATGAAATAATGTACTTATTAATATTCTGTGGTAAAACTTTGTTTTTAAATTATTATATGAAAAAGTAGGCCTCCAAATATCATATTTATAACTATGGACGAAATTATCAATTATAAGACACCAGCTGATTTACACTGATTTTCATGAAACTTATAAGAAATGTTGTAAATGATCCGTAGTGAACGAAAGTTTTAAAAATAAATTTAGAAAATGAGCCTGAAAAAAGTTGTCTGCAAATTTCATACTTCATGACTAATACTGCCAGATGCTTCAATTTGTTAAAAAAAATTATATGCTTATATATATACTTTTGTTACTAAAGAATAAAGATATATTTTATATTTCCAGCACTCACGGGTCGGTGGGGCACGGGGAGGGAAGCTCCCTGTAAACTATGCATTCATTTACCGCGTTCCATGTGCCATGCATTCATTTAGCATCTAAAGTTGCTATAAATGCTATTTATTAATGCTCTAGCAATTTTTTAATTTTTTACTTATTTTTTTAAATTCGAAAAATGACCTATTCTTCCTATAAACACAACAGGTATCTCATATATATATATATATATGGTATAGTAGTATAAGAGAGCAGTAGTTATATATATATATATATATATATAGTTATATATATGTGCATATATATATATATATATATATATATATATATACATACAAAGGTGGGCATTAATGCGAGTTAAAGCGTTAATCCGTTAATTAACTCGTTAAAATTTTCGTTAACTTTTAACGCTTTCGTTAATTTCGAAAAAATTAACGCTATTAACGAGTTAAAATTTTCCCCTATATCCGTTAACCGTTAACTACCACGAGTTTAGGTAAAATATTTTCTTAATAGATTTGTATTAGATCTGATTTCGATAACTGAACGCGCGAAAGCGTTTCAAATGATAGCGAAAAACGGTTAAATTCATTCCTCCATACCGAACGAAGCGCAATACCG
>JABUQX010034776.1:0-7500 GCA_015478945.1 Trachelipus rathkii
GGAGGTTAAATGTTCTGCAGCGAACTTACTCATTTCTGACGTTATAGGGGATCTCACCATTTATGCTCACGGGTCCCTCATCATTAAACTTAAATTTCGAAATACGGTCAAACATATATGTTCTGGCAATTAGAAAGACTTCACGACGCACTAGTGGATGGTATATTATTTTTGATACTAGAGCCATGAACAAATAAAACATGTTCCCTTTTTTAAAAAATTTCCTTTACATTTCCATCGTCCCCTTGGTAGTATGAACAATCGTTATATACTCACTATATTTTATTTATCTTTATATTATTATTATTATATATATACTATATATATTATATAGTATACATATCTCTTTAGTATTATTAATCTATCACTCTCTTCTCACCTACTATATCCTATACTTAATATATATCATATATTAATATATATATATACTCATTACTAATATATTTAATATAATATATATATATATATATGCACTCTTCATACCGTATATTATATATATATATATAATATATACTATATATATATAGTATACTATACTACTCATATATATACTATATATATTATATATATATAATATATATTATATATATATATATATATATACTATATATTATATATCTTATATATATACCCTCCGCACTCAAACTATACCTAAGGCTATAGTGGATCTGGAACATATTGGAATTTGGTGATTAAATACAAGGGCGGTACGCTCATTGCAGTGTGCCTAGAAAATCGTCTGTCACACACCCTGTGTGTACCAGAGAAAGTTGACATTCTACTATTCAGTGTGTAGCCTTGTGATGTTCATTAAAGGACATTTAAACGTGTTACTGCAGCCTCTTGTGGATAAGCACTAGTTAGGAAAAAGACACCTGTACTCACCCCTTTGGTTGGGCGTGCTATAAGATTCAATTGCATGGAAGAGCGACCGAATGGGCAACCGTCAAAGAAACGTCGAGAATGATGGGTTCCTTGAAGATTTCATAACAGAGAGGATGCTGGTGCCTTCCTCTGTATAAAATTATCATCTTGTAATTCTCTGATTAAAGATTAATTTGCATATTAACTCGATTTATTGTGCATTAATTTAACGATACCTATTTCCTTTACAAGTACCATTCTGACTCGCAATGCTATCATCATTCTACACTCGTTTAATAAACAATCAAGAATCAAATGCTCTTTTTCAGTCATTAAAATGAGACCTCTAATTAATTTAATTGATAGCCTGTGGTATAATCTTGGCTCATATATAGTATATATTATATATATATATATTATATATATATATATGATATATATATATATTAATAATATATATATATCTATATATATATATATAATATTATATATATATATATATATATATATATATATATAAATATATCATATAATATTATTATTTTTATATATTATATATATTAGTGTTGCCCGGATACGCGATACAAGTACTTCACAATTTTTTCATGCTGAATACTTCGATACGAAATTTTTAAGTACCCGATACGATACCGATACTGATAACTTTATCCCTATAAATTCTGGCTCTAATATATTATATATATATATATATAATTATATGTATATATTATAATACTTATTATATATATATATATATATTATATATATGTATATATATAGTTGTATAGTATTATATATATATATATATATATATATATATATATATAGTATTATATATAATATATATATAATATTATATAGTAATATTTATTTATTATATTATATGATATATACATATATATATATATTATATAATGATAATATATATATATTTGAGTATATATATAGTGTAATATATCTATATATATATATATTTTTGAGATATATAATATACCAGTATATAGGTATGAGGCGTAAGTATTATTATAAATAATGATATAGTATATATATGTATATATGATATATATCGGAGCAGCTGGTTAAACGAAATCATGCTATTCTTCTACACTGCAGCGGTGCCCAGGCCATAGCTCGCGAGCAACGTGTTACTCGCTCATTAATTAAGATTCGTCACGTTTATTAAAAATAAAATATTTTAAAAATTATATAGCGTAGTTGTGTACGCTAAAGTCATTTTGGTGCACTTTTGAAATGCGGTCGACGGAAGACGCTAACAAAAAATAGATAGAAAATGGTAAATCTTCACCCAAATAAAAAGGGAAACTAACGCAAGTGGTGATGACCGCAACACCAAGCGAATTGCGCGCGCGGCAGCTTTGGATTAAGCCACGCTCAGTCCAGTCGCGATGTGGACGTTACAGAGGAAAGTTCAGTGTGTTCTGTGACTTGCTAAATTCGAATCCGTGACAAAAGTGCAACGTAAATATCGTCGAGTGTACAACGAAGCGCCACCACAAAGGAATGACATTACTCGGTTGGATAAGCAGTTGAAGGAGACCGGCAGTGTATTGGACAAACCGCCCGTTCTGGGATGGAGGCCAATCGCGGTAAGTGACGATCCGAGAGGCTATCCGGGAGAGCTAACTAAGAAGGCCATTAAAACTAAGGTGCGTGCGTGTTCTCGATTCAATTAACACTAAGCAAGGCTCGAGTTCATTAGGTGTAATAGAAAGCGCGCGTCTAACGTTTGGTTTCGGGTGTACGAGATTGCAGCTATTGGCACGCTATCAGAGCACTCGTGGGATATGACCGGAACGAGTAACTTCGGTTTGCTAGAGCAGGGATATGTGCTGGGTGTCAGTAAGGATGATTTGGCATATGATTAGAACGATTTCTGGCTGAAGATTGGTAGTTTAGTGACGAGACGACTATTCCATATCTCTGGATATGTTCATTCGCCATAAGGACGTCCGATTGCGCAGCGAAAATCTTCGGGCTACGTAGAGTGAAGGTAACAGCTCTCTAAAGTGAAGCTGTGTGGTTATGGCAACATCAATTATAGCTTATCATTGCGTTGCACTTTTTTTTGCGAAAGTCAAATTATATGGGTGATTATTTTTATCGTGGTTCTGTGGACGGGAAAAGGCAAGCTACCTTGATATGTGGGTGGAGTTTGTTTAGTGCAGTGCGCAGAGCCAATTGCTCAGAAAGGTGTTCATCTTTTCGAACATGAACGCTGGGCGGCTGTCCTGCCACAATACCGGTGCCCCGCCGGATTGTTCGTTGGGAGTTCTTCTGAAATACAACATCCTCAGCGGTGGATAAAGCAGGGGTCTGGTCACGCCATGACCACCGACGATCCGCTCATAGATCTGAACGCCCGTTCATACTTTTACTTGTGGGGTATGTGAAGCAATTGTCTACAGTGAGACGTATCAAAGCGACATTAATAGCATTTAAAGAAACAGAGAATCACAGACGTTATTCACTCTGTTACACCAGACATCCTTAACCGTGTGTGGGAAGAACTTGATTATCGTTTAGATGTGTGTAGGACAACACATGGAAGCCACATCGAACTGCATTGAATAGGTATGAAACTCGGAGGGTTTCCCTTTTATTTGGTGAAGATTTCACATTTCTATCTTCTTTTGTTGGCTTCAGTGTGACTCGTTCAAAAGTGCACGCAATGTGACTTTCCGGACACTATTTTATATTATATATTATATTATATTATATATATTAATAATACTATTATATATTATTATTAGGGTTATATATATATATATATAGCAATCATATATGTTACTTATTGGTGATTAGTAGGTGTGAGATATATAGTATATATGTAGGGTAGTATCATTAGTTAGTAGACTAATACTAGTACGTAGTTATATTGATATATATTAGTGGATGGTGGCAGATGTTCATTTAATTTTGTCTCGGGTGTGGCACTCGCGGATGTGCTCCAGGATGCGCGGATGTGTTATAGTGGAGTATAGTGAATGTAGTGGCTAGATTATGGAGATAGTTGGGAGAGGGAATATACGGAGGCTGCGTGGTGGCATATAATATAGATGTATATATAAGTATATATATATTATATATATATATATATATATTATCTATATATAATATATGTTATATTATATTATATATATTATATATTATATAATAGTATATATATATATATAGAGAGAGAGTTTTAGGCTCACAATCTATTAATATAATTGTTAGCAGGGTGCGGGACGGGGACCCAACTCAAATGGACCCCATCAACCTCTTTCCCTAACCCCCGACCTTAATGAAGAGATTTTACATGGATTATATACTTTTTGCACTAGTATGAAATTCAAATATGGGAAGGTTGTGCCTTGAGAACAGCAATTTTTCTGCCTTTTCTGGCCTTCTTCTGGCTGAGAGTCTAGTTTCCTCTTTTCTCATATATTAGCCCACATTGGCTAAATACCTCTCTCACCTTGCAAAACTAGTTTGGAGGACAGGCAGGTCTATTTCTTGCAAGTTTTACTTAGGGCGTGGGGTAAACATTTTGCATTTTGCTTAATTAACACTCACTGCCACCAACTGATTAGTGATCGCATTTGTTTGTATCTTAATCGTTTTCTTGGGTGATAGTTTATGAACAATCGATTTGCACAGCATCTTTTGATAATGCGTGTTTCTTCATCAATACTGGACTGTAGAAATTCTTCCAGTGATCTGTTATTGATTTACTTGTAGAAAGATGTTGGTTCTGATGATTCTCATTTTTTCTCCTTTTAATGGATGGTTAATTAATAGAACTGTTCGGATTGACAGTTTTCAATTGCAAGTTTACTCAAAGTGCGTGGATAAACATTTTGATTAACTTTCCACAAACAAGTGATTGGATCATCATTTGAATGCTAATTGTTTTTCTTGGTGATAGTTTTCAACTGCATTGCTCTAACAATCACATTTTGGTACTTATTCTCGCGTGTGTTTCTTCATCAACTACTTGGACTGTAGAAATTCTTCCAGTGAATCTGTGATTGATTTACTTGTCAAGACGGTGTTTGTCTGTAGATTTTTGTTTTTTTTTTCTCTTTTAATGGGTAACGAATTAATAGACGTTCGGATTGAAGTTTTCAACTGCAACCAAAGTACGGTTTTAACTTGTCTAATATCTTACATAAAAACTTGCTTTTAACGGGAATCTAAGTACAGTTGCAATAGTATGAACGGCTCATTAATTTCACAGAACAAAAGCGTTTTCTACCAGCTAGTTTTAAATTACATCTTTCCCATTCTTTTTAAACCGTCATCATTTTCATTTGAAGATGTTTCAAATGCTTCTTAGCGTTGAGATTAATGGTATTAAATAAGAGACAGAAGCTGTAGAGGCCGCTGATTTTTTGGTAAGTTTATTCAACATAGGGTTTCAATAGCATAATGGCAGTGTTCATATGATGTATTTTCCAATTATTAAGATGTTAACTTTTGGAAAACGAACTGGACCGTACGAAGCAAGAAGTTCTTTGAGGAATACCATTTTTTCCATCATATGAAGTGTACTATTTCAGCGGAGTTGGAATGTCTTTGATAACAGTACGATATGGAATATCAAGCCGTTATTGAATTGCCTTCAACTCGTTTACATTTTTATTTTATTTTTCAGATTCATCTTAAGTATTTTATTATAAAATTCTTTATTAAATCTCGACAATAAACATCCCATCCTCAACATCCTCATTTTTCAAAAGCGGATGCGGATGCGGATTGCGGATAGTTAATAATGTTCGGATGCTCCGCGGATGCGGATGTTACCGCATGCATCACTAATATATATATATATCCTATCGATATTATATTATATATATATAATATATTAATATTATATGTATAATATATATTATATATATTATATTATATATATATATATATATATATATATCTATTATACATATATATATAATATACAAAGCCATTTTCGTTTTTGCATTTGTGCTTACGAAACGCTAGAGTTTTCGTTCGTTTTTGCCAAACTTACCGAAAAATCTATAAAGATTGCCTCACCAGACGTATGGAATTTCCTTAACTCTGTTAAGGTTTGCTATTTGCCCCGTGCTGCCGAATTTAAGCCCGTTCTTACGGAAAAATGTAAACAACAAGATGGCGTCGTGGGTAGGTCCCGTTTGAATTGAGGAATGTTTCATTCAATAAAATCTAGCTTTAAATCTTAATTTCTTCCAAATGGATAAACTCCATCACAAATAGTTGATCAATTATTTGTAAATAAACACATTTGCTATCTTTTTTATTTCTGTTTATTCCAACACCACGTGCTCCATCACAAACAGCTGATTCCAATTGTTTAAAAACAAAAGTAAGCCTAGCACGAAATTGCGGTCGTTAAACAGGAAATTCGTGCTAAAACTGGGTGAACATTTCTTTATCGAGCGTAAAGCACAAATGAAAATAGCTGAAAAACGGTCCTAAATTAAAGCAAAGAAACATACTGAAATTGCATGGTCTTATTGTAAACGCTTCGTATTATTACAATTATGATTAAAGGAGATGGAACTAAAGAAATTAGTCTCAAGTAAAGTATTAGTGCGCTTGCTACGTCTATTTATCGCAAGCCCACTAATACTTTACTTGGGACTAATTTCTTTATTTCTATCTTCTTTAATCATAAAATTGCGGGTCTAAGGTCCCGCATACACAAGCCTTTGTTATTTGTTCTGAATGGAAGTTTTTCCATGAAGAAATCACCTTTCTCCGTAAAATTTATAGCTTTAGTCTTTATCCCTCTAACCTTTTTGATAAACTTGTTTGCTCGTTTCTCGATAATACTTATCGCCCTAAAACTTCTGCATATGATGTTCCTAAACTTTCTGTTTATGATCAGCTTCCCTACTTTGGACACCTTTCCAATGATCTTCACTTTCAGATTAGAAACAAACAAAAACTTCCACAAGGCAAGTTTCTTATATCATTTATTAATAACAACTCAATTGGCAGTTTCTTTAAGATTAAAGAAAGCATCTCCATGAACTAAGGGTCACACATAGTTTACAAATATAAAGTGCCGACTGCAACGCCGACTATATAGGTCAAACGTTTCTATAACTAAAGATGCGAGCCTTCAAACACATGGAATTTCCTTGTCGCGAACTAATCTCTCCATCTCTCAACAAGAATTTATCTGTCAGAGATCACTATGACCTCAATAGACACCCTATATCTCTTCAAAAATTCGCCATTCTTCAAAATGCTTCTACAGATGAAGAACTTAAAAAATTGAAATCTTTATAAATAAAAACACTTAAACCTACACTTAACATTCATAAGACTTCTTTGGGACTCCTTATTGTTTGAACTAATTGCCTGAATTTCGAGCAAATACGAACACGATTTCTTGCGAGGTTTTACTTTTGTTTTGCAAAGCAAATTGCAGCATAGCAATCTGTTATGATGGCCCGTCAATATTCGGATGTTCAGAATCCTTTAAAAAAAAATAACAAATGATTTATATTACAAAATATTGATCAACTAGTGTGATGGAGTTTATCGATTTGGAAGAAATTAGATTTAAAGCTGATTTTATTGAATGAAATGTTCATCAATTCAAACGGGCCTAAACCGTCATTTTTT
>JABUQX010034776.1:20000-22404 GCA_015478945.1 Trachelipus rathkii
AGTCCTGAGTCCGTTGTCCCAATTTCAACAAAGAGCTAAGTTCATACAGGCGAATACACAAAAATCTCTTTCGTTTCTAGCATTTAATATTTCTTCTTCTTCATCTTATTATTCAATATTATTATTTCGAACTCTCGTCAATTCGATGTTTGAGATGTTTCCAAAATACACCAGAACTGAGATTGAGGATGTCAAACTTTGTTCAAATTTGAGACTCAGCCCTAATGTTCCTTTTCTTAGGATATTGAGATGATAACCATCAACAAGCTGAAAACTCAGCTTGTGAATCGTACGCATCATAAATTACTGTTTCAGCATAAGTCTTGAGATCGATACCTGTACCCGTTATTGCTGCAAGATACAGTATTGCAATTAAATCGTAAAAAAGGACGGCGAACATTGAGAAGGGAAGCCTTCGTATATCATCTCCACAATCACACGACCGTATGGTTGACCATTCACATGCCAAACTGATACCTCTAAGTCCGAAATGGGTAAATTTAAAGCAGACTTTCCATAGTTCCAGAATAAGCATCGTGCTCTACAATTCCTATTATTACTTTCTGAGGCAAGCTACCATTGACGATGTTAGGTATATTAATACTCGATAATTCTTGAGTAAAGTTAAAAATTTTAGTCTCAATTCTCTTGATTGGATATTTTGCAGTATCGGTCAAAAGAGATTTCTCGATTTCCATATGTTTAATGGGAGATAATTTCACTTTACGTACATAAAGATAAGCATCCAGTAATCTTAAAGATAGGTTTTTGGAGCTGTAGCTTGTGGCTAAAACCTGCTAATTGAACATTAAGGGTAAATGAGTGTAGTCTAGTTTAACCTGAATGCGAGCGTACTCACTGAGGTTAGAAGAAGCTTCCTGAGAGAATATATCATCCGTTTGCACGTCCATTATTTCGTACGTGTTATTTTTAGATTTAGATGTTTCGGTTCTATGTTCCTCTACATCTTTTAAATTGTAGAAACACATGAATTGCAGATGAGAACCCTCTTTCGCGTCTTGAGAATAATTTGAAAGTCTCAACTGTTTTCGATAAGGGTAACTTGCAGCTGATGCTCCTAGAGATGTTTCATTTAAAAACACCTCAAGTTGGTTAAAACATGTATACAGCAAATTTGTCTTGGTGGATACTATGTGATCGGTTCCTGTGAGATCTGAACCATCTTTGTTTACTAACTTAGTCTTCAGATATAAAAACACATTCGAAGGATCAAGATATTGGTCAGAAGTCCCGGGGATATTGAATTCGAGAGGTACATCAGTATTTGTGATTGCGTGAACGGGGTTAATACTGATAAAATTGGATTCACTCACACTGATCTGTGTAGGGTTCACTGAGAAGAGATCCAATTCACTCTTACAACAGTCTGGACTGGAGGGATGGAGGAAATGCATCTTGCTGGTACAGTCGTCTGACGTATAATGAGGAGAGATTTGTTTAAACATTCCTTATATACGAAATAGTTACAGGTTGTCATTATTTATATAAAAAAGTTACCACTTATCATCGTTATTAGAGAGCGAACACATCAATACACTTTTTCTTTAGTGGCCCTTTCCTATTCTTCTTTACAGGTTTTTTACGGTGACCTACACCTTGACCAGTCATGATTACGCCGTAATTTTCCGTTTAACGATCACTTTCCTCTTCCTTCTTAACATTTCATCAGAGGCATCGGCTAGTCGTCATTTTACAGCTGTTCGAGGGTCGACACCGCCCATAATATCCTGGAAAGTATCTATACCTGTCCTAGCTGCTTTTTCAGCGAGGTATTTACCTCCTGATTTAAACAAAGGGATAGCACATCTGAACAACGAAGCAAAATATCCTCCTAAACCATATCCCCTCTGCATTCTTGAACCCCTGACGAACTCTTTTCTCACTTTCCATTATTATTAATATTACGGGGCTTCTTCTTATGAGTCACTTTACACTACTGCTGTCCCCAAATGTGAATGGGTAATGGATTGCCTTACTTACGTCTCCTATAAAATACGAATTGAACTCAGTTGTAACTCAACGGTAAGTAGTGAACATTAGGGAATGTTATAACTCTACAATCTTTAGGAAAATGAACAACTCTTAGCAAAGATGCTTTAGTATTCCCTACATACTGATGGTCTATAATATCAGTATAAACATAGGCCATACCAGGATCTTGTAACAATTCTGCAGGGTTACATACAAAATGTAATGAATTAGCAAAAGTTGTTTTTGAAGATGCTATATAATCATCAATAGTAGGCAGATAATGAAATACAAGGAGTATAAAATTGCTAGCATCGTGGTTGTGGTTCACCTCTTTTTCTGAAAGGTTATCTGTAAGACGAACACCCTTACGCCACCATGTATAAGGATCAAACTGGAAATTGTTTAAATCGTG
>JABUQX010034777.1:0-2500 GCA_015478945.1 Trachelipus rathkii
GGCATCTTTACATTGGGAGTTTATGGGAATAATTGTAATTTTGAATTTCGATTTCTGTATATATATTTTACTATGTAATGTAATGCATGGGCGTCGTCAGGCGGGGCAGCTGCTGCCCCCCCTAGAAGTGTTTACTCTCTTCTCAAAAGCAACACCACTCTTTCTTGTGATGCAGAGAGTTTTAGAGTACAGCCCTACATCATATGGCTTCATTTCCTACGTACTAAAGGGAACAAGCTATAATATATCAAAAGGAATGTCAGTTTGTGTAATTTTTCTATACTCTTTTAACGTTTAGTTAAGATTGGTAGTATCGTTAATTCGCTATACTAGATCCAAGACTTCTTAATTAGGCCTTAATTAGAAATTCATAGAAAAAAATTAAAAAATATTATCATCAATAATTTCAAGTGATATTTTCTGGTACGCACGATTTACCGCTTCTGGGTATGCATCATGATGAGAGAGTGCTGCAAGATTTGTGCTGCTTATGAATAGATGCCGGAGATCAGTCATTGAGAAAAAACCATTTTGAAAGGGAAGGAACTATACTAGATCCAAGTCTTGAGATCCAAGAATGAGATCATTTCTCTAAGTGGTACTACTATAAAGGAAAGCATCGTTAATAAGGTAAAGGAAGCGTGCGCGTATAGCTTACTAGCAGATGAAACCGCTGATATTTCTGGAAAGGAACAATTATCCATAGGGTTGCGCTATTTCGACAAATAGTCCGATGAAGTCAAAGAGAAATTTATTGGTTTTGTAGAACTGAAAGCGCTTGACGCAAAAACCATTGCGAAAGCCATTGACGATTTTGTCACAACTGAAAAACAGGATCATGAGAAATGTGTGGGCTTGGGTTTCGATTTCTGTTCTACGATGTCTGGACAAGAAGA
This sequence comes from Trachelipus rathkii, assembly GCA_015478945.1. Lineage (NCBI taxonomy): Eukaryota > Metazoa > Arthropoda > Malacostraca > Isopoda > Trachelipodidae > Trachelipus > Trachelipus rathkii. Next base: position 897 of record JABUQX010034777.1, read on the forward strand.
AGGTATACAAGCAATATTGCGGAAAAAGTATAAAAAAGCATTGCTCTTTCATTGCTCTTCACACAAACTAAATCTAGTAGTAAATGATTTGAACACAATACCAAAAATCCGCAATACTGTGGGAACTATAAGGACATTATTACGTTTTTTCGCGAGTCGTTCTTGAGAAAGAATTAATGCCAAACATCCAAGGCCTATGCCAAGACAGATGGTGCTGAAACAACACAAGTCCACTCAGAGTGTTTAGAAGCACTTTGTACGAAATGATGCAAGCATTTAGAAAACCCTTTTCCATTGAAGAATACGCCACAAGAAAAAGCGCTTTTCAGTTGCATTCATCGGCATGTAAGTCGTCATTCATCATGGCTATGATATTGATCGCGAATTACTCTGCGATGTTAGAGCCAGTTGTAAATGCTCTCCAATCCAAGACCTTGGATATCGTCAAAACCTCGCAGCACATTCAACACATTGTGGAAATGGTTAGGAGTGTTAAAAGAAGCTAATCAAATCGCCGAGCAACTGGGACTTGATCTGAATATACCACGGATTGTTGGTAGGCAGCAGCACCGCAGCAACCATCCAGCAACAAATCCCACGGAGTTTTGGAGAAGATCCTTAATAATTCCGTATCTGGATTCTATAACCTCTTCAATGGAATTACGGTTTTCTACTGAAAATACACCTGCTTATGCCTTGACATATCTACATCCTTTCCACATGCTACTCATAACAATCGATGAGTTAAACTAAAAGACAGCTTCATTTTATAGTTTTTGCCACTTAGAAGGCATAGAAGAAGAGCTAGAACTTTGGTACAAAATTTGGAAGGACAAGAAACTGAGTAGTGAAGAACTAAAAGATTTTGTTGTCTCCCGAGTCTTAAAGGAGACTGAACCTTTCTTTCCGTCGACGAAAAAGGCTTTGATGATACTACTCGCCCAGCCATGCACCACCAGTACAGTAGAACGCTCTTTCAGTACTCTGCGAAGGAAGACTTGGCTACGAAGTACTATGGAAGACGACAGGTTAAACGGGCTGGCTATGATGAGTGTACACAGAAAATTTGTGTTTGACAATTATGATTATTTTATTCAAACAGTAGTTGATAAATTTGCCTTGAACCCAAGGAAATTACTTTAATAATATAAATTTTGCAACTGCTCTATATTGTGAATTTTCCATCATTGCATATTGTATTTGATACTCATTGTTTTTTAATAAAATAATTTTTTTTTAAAATATTAATCATTTAATTATCCATAAAAATGTTTCTAGTTTTATGTCTTCTTTCTTATATATGTATATATATATATATATATATATATATATATATATATATAATATATATAATATTATTATTATATATATATATATATTATATATAAATATATATAAAATATATATAATATATATATATATATATATATATATATATATATATATATATATATATATTATATCTATATATATATATATATATATAATATATATATATATTATATATATATATATATATATATATATATATATATATATATATAATATATATATAATATATATACAGTATATATATATATATATATATATATATATATATATAT
>JABUQX010034778.1:0-27500 GCA_015478945.1 Trachelipus rathkii
ACGTGACCAACACACCTGCAGTAAACAATTACCTGTCTGGATCAGTCTAATCTGCTGAGATCTTATTTTTCTGATTATTCGCATTCTCTCATATTCTTTTGATGATAAAAGAAAAAAAAAAAATTTCTAAGTGCAGAAAAGTTAAGTCACATAATTCTTTTAAGAAAATCTTTATGGATTCCCTTAAAAGATTAAAAACCAAAAATTGTTAAAAAAAAAAACAATAATAAACGTAACAAATATTCTTGAACTTAGAAAAATTTTTCTCAAAAATAATGAATTATCAAAAAATTTACCCCCTCCTATAGATATATATATATATAATATATAAAAATATTATATATATATTATATATATAGCAATTACCATACCGGCAAATTTAAATATTTTTATAAACGCCATTTTATTTCATATATATACCTTTGTATAACATTCTTTATATTACAAAAAAATTTTTTTTTTCATGATCATAATTTATATATGAGAAAGTCACCACTGTCTGTACTTAATCTTCTTTAAAAAAACGATTACAAAAAAAATATGATATTACCAAAAATCTATTTATATCACCAAACACATTACAATAAGACCGTTACCATGTGAAGTATCACTTAACTATCCTGTACCTAACCTGGTTCAATCAAACAATCATCATTAGACATTAGGACATTAGAATATAGAGACAGTAAAACCACATCCTATCAGACGCCCAGTTCAACCAACCCAAACATGCTCAGCAAATCACAAAGCCCTGGCTCATTGTGGTACTACAAATCCACCAATTGGCTTAGTCTAAAACAATATATAATAAAATATGATATAAAGCATCACATGCATTAATAACTAATTATGGTCACACATATTACTAACATAATTAAATCTAAAACCCCAATTGCTTCGTCAAATATATTATGTAACAATCCCATCCTATAACGAATCAAACCTCTTAAATTTCAATCGGAGTCACACCAAAACCTCTCTGGGCGACTATTCCAAATTTAACAACCCTATACTGAAGCATGCTTCTATACAAGCATGGCATCTTCTTTTAATTCTTATTATCCCCTTACCTTACTGTGTCTAAATGAAAAATTCTATTGGTCTCTATGTATCAATAAGTAAATATTTGAGACTTGACATTCCCCTCTGGAAAATCCTTCACAGAAAACATTCCTAACCCTTCAGCCTCTCCTCATAGGCTCTTACCTCAACCAAAATATCCGTTGCTCACCGCACTTCTCTATATCTAGTCTTCTTAAATAAGCCCAAACTATCAACAATACTCTATACTGCCTAACATACTATTATACAGTTTACTATTACTTCCTTGCTCTTGTAAAATTTTTTACTATTTATTCCAGCATCTTATTAGCTTTATTCTAGCTTCCAAAATGATAGCTACTAATTACTGCTATAATCAACCTAAATCTTTGCGTGTCCAACAGACTCAAGCATCCCATCGAGCTAGTTAAAACTTTATTGGGATAACTAGGTGAGAACCTTACACTATTACTATTAAAAATCATTTGCACTATCTGCCCACCAAGAGTATCAAGATCATTTTAAATCTTTATGATCCTTCACTATTCCTAACTGCAGTGGCCTCTTTAGTTCATCTGCAAACTTAGAAAACCTTACATTTAAGTCCTAGTTAATATCTCATGTTATATATATGAGGAACAATATTGGCCAACCTCAGTTAGGAATAGTGGAGGATGCATAAAGATTAATATCTTGATAAACTTCTTGGGGTGGCAGATAAGTGGCAATATGAATTTTAATGTAAAAAGTGTAAGTTCTTCACCTAGGTTACTCAATAAAAGTTTTAACTACGTCTGGAATGGGAGTGGCTTGAGTCTGTGGACCAAGAAAAAGATTTAAGTGGTTATAAGCAGTAATTTTAAAGTAGCTAATCAATGTTGGAAGCAAAAAATAAATCTAATAAGATGCTGGGGCATAATAAATCGCAATGTTGTTACAAGAGGCAAGAGATAATATAGTAAACTGTATATAGTATTAGCCAGTAATGAATGTGCACAAGTTTGGTCCCTTATTTAAAAAAAGACTTAGATATGCTAAGAAAGAGCAGCATAGAGCAACAAGGATATTTCTGGTTTAGGGTAAGAGCTATGATGAGATGTAAGGATTTAGGAATGTTCTTAAAAGGCGATATTTCCAGAGGGACATATACAGTCTACAAGAATATTTCATCTAGTATAACATAAGAGACCAATAAATTTTCATAGTAGAACATGACCAGGCGGCATAATAAGAAAATTAAGAGAAAGCATGCCATCTTGATAGAAAGCGTGCATTCAGTAATAGGGTTGTTTAAATTTGAATAGTTCTGCAGAGGAGTTGTTGATGTGAACTCGATGGCAACATTAAGAAACGTAGATTGGAATTGGATGGGTGGTAATACATATATCATTACGAACAATTGGGGGTTTAGTTATGCATTTATTGTTGATGCAATGTGACCATAACTTGTATATGCGCATGATGGTTGTATTCGTATACATATAATATCCTATTCTGACTAAGCTGCATTTATGGATTTGTAGTTAAACAATTTGACAAGCCTTAGGGTGCTTTGTGGATTTTGCATGAGCATGTTTGGGCAGTGGGTTGACTGGGCAGTCTCGATAGGCCCATTTGGCTTTTTACTGTCTCTATCTATACTAATTTCCTAATGTAGCCTAATGGAATGCATGTTTGAAACCAAGTGTGAGGCTACCAAGGATAGAGTTAAAGTTACGCCACATCAGCCCACATAATAACATATTGTTGTAATAATTTAACAAATTCTACTTTGGTTAGCAATATTTTTCCTTGATAATTCGTTTTTTTTAATATCTTTACCCCATGTCAACATACTAAACATTGGATAATTCTTCCTATATATAAAATTTATGAATCATGAAATAATAGAGAAAACAAATTTTTAATATAAAAGAATGATATTTAAATTAGTTTATATTGAATTTGAATGACTGAAATGTAAAATATTGTAAATATTGCCTTTTAAGTTTTAGTTGCTTATTCCAGATATATATATATACTAGTATATCATATATATATTAATATATATACTACTATAATATATATATCAGGGAAAGCATACTACTTTGAATCAGTCAATTTCTGAAAAAAATTCTAAGTTCAGAAAGTAAGGTTATTTTAACAAAATTCTTTTGTGGCACTCGAATTATGCCAGAGGCTTGCCACTAAAGTCTTATTTTCTTAAAATGTAACTATACAAAACCTTTCTGAACTTATAAATTTTTTCAGAAAATGAACTGAGCCCAATACTTCATGAACAATAGTAGTGCAGAGGGATGCCACCCCCGATTATGAAAATCACAGGATATACTCTAAAAAAATAATAAATAAAGAATGTGAAAACGAAAATTGTCGCTCTCCTTAGGACAAAAAGTTACAGCTACTCAAAGTTTTAAAAACCCTATAGATAGTTATATAAAACCAAAAATATTTTTTTGAAAAATACAGTATAACTTAAAACACTAATAGATGAAGAATATGAAAGTCGGATATCGCATCTCTTAGGAAAATTACACTCTGAAAGTAACAAATTTCCCAATAGACTTCTTATAATAAAAATTAGTGGCCTCGCTCATTTTATGGCCATCCTTAGTTCAGGTTATGATAAATTTAATCACATATATTTTCTCTTGTTTGTATACCTAACAAACTTATCATAACCTGATTGAGGGCCTGAATGAGACCTAACCTGGATCGATCAAATATTGAAAAGTCTATGGGATTTAACAATTTTGAATGCTGAACATTTTTCCTAAAAAGCGACAATTTTCGTTTTTTTTTTGTTTTTTTTTTTTAATGTAATCCGTATTGGAATTTGGAGAGCGTAGGGAAACTGACCGGTGAAGAATATAATAGAACAAACCACTTATAATATATATAATATAATATAAATATTAATTACATATAATATATATAATAAATATATATAAAATCTATATATATAATACAATTATATATAGATGGTATGACAGAAAAAACAATATTGAATCAGCGTTAAAGCTAATACAGATAAAAAAAAAAGTATGACACTTACAGAAAACATTAATTATTTGAATCAGCGCATAACCTTCATTAATAGAGTAATCCATAACATTCAACCAGCTCAGTTTCATGACCTCCAGATTTTACCTAAATTCTGTTCTATATTGTAAAGGCTCAATAAGAGTTACTATCTATTGCTCCAATGCTGTAGGTCATTCGTGCAGAGTTATGACCTCTAAAGTAGTCAAAATGGTCATTTTGCTAAACCAGATTAAAGTCAACATTCAATATCCCGAACTATAGCAACCTACAATTGCTCTGCACATTGAACTTTTGAGTGGCTAACAATATTTACTCTATGCATATTTACTCTAGGATGTCAAAAAAAAAGTTGACCTTTCATTGACCCTTTACTACAAAATAAATTTTTCAACCAATTTTTTTAACTCCGCAAACATTTGAAGGAAATAACTTTTTTTTTTTTTCATTATAAATAATAAAATTATATCTGATTATGTAGATTAAGATCGATTCATATTATGATCCAAATCGAAAGAAAATTGAATTAAGGGGGAATTTTTAGAGCATACATTTGTTTGTCTTATTTGTCTGATATATATTCTTACTAATATTTAATAGATATTTCTTTACAAAATTTATCTAAATAAAAATATATCTATATAATAATATAGTACTACTAGATATTTAAATCTCTGCATAAATTAACTATATCAATATACGCGATAAAAACTAATATTACTTATTTCAATATATAGATATATATGCTACATATATGGTATAATAGAAAACATTCACCCTTTTTCTGTATTTACATTTACAAAAAATCTATAAATTTTATTTTGAGCCGCTCTTCTCAACATCAGACAAATTAAACTTCTGTGGGTTACATGGAAAGGGCAAGACAGTGCCGTATATGGAGAAACATAATTGTATCATTTTATCCTTCCTGTAGTATCATGAATTCTAGTTAGCAGTCACATGTCTAATTAACCTTTTTCTATGCTCAGGTAAGTTTCACTTTTATACTAGTATACAAACGTAAACAGAAGGGGTGGCCACTGCTCCAGGTATACACATATTTTGGTTGAACTGCTGCAAATTTTGATTAAGCCAATCTATTTGATATTCCCTTGAATCTCACAAATGCCTTCTTTCTAAATAGCAACTTGTTGTTTTTCTTCACTAGCAAAACACATCAGCTGTATTTACAGTAACATCCATTACTTTCTGCACTTATCTCTATACACTCTGAGAATGAATAGGAAGTCTGTACTTTTGCTAGCAGTTTAATATTAACATTTCCCCTAACTGTGACGGGTGAGGTACACCTTCTACTTACTAAATTATGGCTGTCGAACCATTTATATTCGTGGAGCAGTAAAGTCTTATGATTTTATGTCTAGTCCAGATTTGAAATAGGACAGTCAAAATGGGTAAGAGTTTTCACTTCGGCTAGTTCTCACTCTTTAAACTTCTTTTAACTGTGAGAATAAATTCCAGTGTCTAAATGAACTTTCGAATCATGTTCGTTACCACTCAAACTCTACTAGTTCAAATGTTCTTTTCAACTTGTCTTTTACTTCCACGAACTTCTTTGTGTATTGTTTGCAGTGCGATGCCTTGTAATCACAAATGTCTGCGATTTGAAATTGCGCCTTTGCTATCTAACTTGCGGCAGTTATACAAATTTTTCTATGCTTAAGAAATCATTATCATAGGAAATATAAATCTTTTGGACATTACGTTCATTTATTTTTTTAGGGTGACTTTTTAAGGGAGTCACAGGCAAAAACATCCTTGTAGGATAAATAAGGGCTTTATGTAAGTGATTCATATTACTAGGCACAAATACAAAAATGTTAGCAATGAATTTAATTGAAATAAAAATTTATTAAACTTTGACTAATTATATATAAAAATAAATATATTAGAGATTTCTTTAATTACTAGCGAGTTCTTACCAGGTTTGGTCTTAATGCAGTAAAGTAAAATTGACTGATACCGGTAACTCTGCGTTTTCAGTGATGAAATTAATTATCAAACACGTTTATTTCTTGGGATTTAAGTTATAGATCTTCTATCCCTTTTTGGGGGATTATTTATTTTCAAAGAAATATTTTTGTACTGTCTGTTAAGTAAGACTCTATATTATATATAGTCTATATATATATATATATATAGATTAATATTATTATATATATAAACTTAATATATAATCACTATAGTATATATATATAATATATATAAATATATATATTAAGTTTACTATATAGGATAATATATATATAATTATATATATAATTAATAAATATAATAAATATATATAGATAGATATTAATATATATAAATATATATATATATAATATATTTATATATATATATATATATATATATAACAAATAAGACACTAAACAAATATGCAGTCTCTAAATCCCTAAATTCATTTCTCCTTTCTTTGGCAAATAATAAATAGCTATAACTCTAAAGACATAATTTAACACAAAATAAATTTTATTTATAATGAGTATACATATATACCAATCAATGATCGTCAAATTACAAAAAAATGGTCTATTACTTATTTAACCTTTTCAAGCAAAAGTCAATAAATGTCAACTTTTTTTTAATCCTCACAGTAGACGTAATAATAAATATGCAAGATAAATATTGGTTGCCCAACTCAAGAGCATTCAAACAGGTGCCAAGAAGTACTCAGTATGTGTATAGGTTCAAATTGAATGTGACTTTAAATGTTTAGCAAATGCACATTTGACCTAACTTAGCAGAAACTCTGCAACGAAACCTACAGCATTAACAAATACCATTGAACTTCTTCATTGAGGCTTTACAGTCTACGCATTCATTAAATCTTGAGAGGTCATGAAAATTTTTCAACATTTGTTTAATTGTATGAATCGTCTATATGTATAGTTCATGAATATGATTATAAACATAAACAATACCCTAGACTAAAGACTGCTTAGATATCAGGAGTCGGCTTCGCCTCTAGTCAGGACAACAGGAGGTGACTTCGTACCCCCCTTCTGTCCCCATCGCTCAGCTAATGGAAATACGTTTCCTTGAACTTCAATTTAAGGGGGTTTAGCAGTGCGAAAAAACTTTTGAAAAAGCCCAGTGGGCCGGGGTTTTTTCATCTAAAACCGAAAAAAAACCGGGAAAATGGGTTTTTTCATTTTCCTTTCCTTTCAGCCAATACTTGCAATTTCTATTAATTAATGTTTTTTTCAATTTTGGTTAAGTATATTATAAGTCTGTATATAACAGAATCAAAGACTCTGTATCACAGAAAGAAAACTTAGGGAAATGAAAGACTATTGGCAATGCTAAGCACAGCAAAATAATTTGCAGAATTAGACACATAAATAATTTAGCAATAAAATTGAAAGAAACAAATACATAAATATCCAAATCTTTTAAGCGCTGTCATATTTCTGGCAATCTATGAATCAATGCTAATAACAACGTATTGAAAAGAATATCTACAGAGTAGAAGAAAGATTCATCAATTTTCTGATGGCTGCAAGACATTCAAAAATGAAACATGGTTATCTGTATATCTGACACATCTAAAACTCAAAAGAAATTGTCTATATATAACTTTCCAATGGCCACATAAAAGAATTTCTGACAAAAAATCATTTTTTTTATGCTAACAATGTCTCATTTTTAAAGTGTCAATTGAATTACTTTGTGACATGATACAAACCTTAAGACTGTACCCTCACCATCCGAGAAATCTAGCAGGTCCATTTTTGGACACTATATACTATAATAGTATATATTATATATATATATATATATATTATTATTATAATAATATATATACAATATATATATATAAGAATATAATATATATATATATATAACCGTATATTTTATATAGTATATAAATATAGATTATAATTATATATATATTATATATATATATAATAATATAATAATATTATACGTAAATATATCATGTAATAATATCATAAATGATCATATGTTTATATATATATATATATATATATATTAATATATTTAATATATATGTTTCCCACACAATTTTTATACTTGCTTATCATGTAATAATGATGCCATCAAATGATCATCATGTATTATATAATATAGAATATATATTATAAAAATAAAATGATAATCTATATATTAATATATATATATATATATATATAATATATATATATATTACGTATCAAGTATTCAAATATTAGCTTTTTACATGTTTACTAAAATAGCTTTAAAATATTGACCAAGGTACAATCGAGGAGTGATTTAATGGCTAAATACAGCATTTTTGTTTTACTATTTGTACATGCAAATAGTTCTGTAACAAAAAATAGAAAACCAAGGCTACAAATATTTAGCGGTTTCATGTATTTTAAAAACAAAATATGAAATAGATATATAGTATAATATATATATATATATAATTTTATTAACTTAATTGTATATATATAATCTACATATTCACTAATATATATATATATATATATCAAACAATATCATTATACAAATATATTTACAAGGACCTAATACTATATATAATCTTTCCAACAACACGTGGTATAAAAAATGAGGTAACATATTAACATACTAAAGAGTGTAATCACCAATAATTCATTTGTCTTTACCATTAGTACATTCAATGATTTAACAAAAATTTGTGAAAAAAATGTATGGTAAAATAGCGGTTTCAGTGCTGAAAACACCGAGTGATTTCGTCGGGTCCACTCACCAACCCTGTTGAGCATTGCTTTATCACTAGGGGGGTCACGTCCCACCTTCACACCTTATCAAGAGACCCGACTCCATGGATATCTAACGATCTACTTCAATCGTAGTTTTAAGTCCACTAGAGCAGAAGACCGATCCAATCTAGGCGTCTACTCTACTGTGTGTCTTTATTTAACTCATCATAAAAACGATTACAGATATAAGCTTCTATACGCTGAATTTCGAATATATAATTATTTTCTGTAAGTTCTAATACTTTCTCAAATAATTGCCCTGACCTTTTGATGGATTATGGCAGTATTATATATATATATATATATATATATATATATATATATATATATCTATTATAAAATATACTATAGAAAATATATATAAACAGTTATATACATCTCGTTGAATTTTTTACTCTAAAGAAATCAAGGATTCAACCATTAATGGAGATCGGGGTCTTCCGCTTTTGTTTACATATTTTAATCAAGCTTTATACGCTGATTCCAAATACGTAATGTTTTTCTTGAAGTGTCGTACTTTTCGAGATATTCATATGAAAAAAATTCTATTTTTTTTACATTTGTAATAAGTTTATACGCTGATTCCATATAATTGGTTTTTCTGTAAAGTGTCGTACTTTTCAGATAATTTCATTTTTAAAACCAGAATATTATACCGGTTAGTTCTAAAATTATTTAGAATATTCAAACATTTGAATCATGTCCATACCACTGAAATTCATTGTGCTATCATAGGTAAGGGTACATAATTTAATGTTTTCAAATATATGCAGCGTGTCTTCTTCATTTTCTTTCACTTTCATTCAGAGCTTCAATCACCTTAGTTGTGTTCCTTTCAGACATATCATTAGTGTGTTTAATCATGGCTTTCTTCATAGACTTTGTGTTGTAGTGCTGCTGAGAAATTTTTGTACCTTGTGACAACACACGCTAAATTCGTTTCTTGTATCTTATATATATATATTCATAAGCATAACTTATATTATATATATTAATATATAGTATTATATATAAACTATATATAATATACTTATTATTATATTAATTTATAATGTTAAAAGTTCCTTCAACTTACAAACAGTTTCAAGAAAATACAATAAAATTCCACTAATTAGAAAATAAAAATCGATTTTTTAAGAATCTGGTAAACTCAACTATTACCATTTTTAGATACGCTACTTACGCGCGGAGTGGTCACATCATTGAGTGTGCATTCCGCACTAAATTCATAGTACAATAGAACTATTAAAACTAAACAATCAATTTACACAAAAGGACACCCAACTTCTTTGAAGCTTTTTTTACAAATTGACACAAATTTTAGTATATTCAATAAATAAAAAAAAAAAAAAAAAATCTATGAAATCATATACTGTTTGCTTTTTTTGTTGTAATGGGTTGGATAAAGACAGAGGTTTTTTTAATAAAAATTTGTTGGAAATTTATATTAATTACCTCTTATAAATTAAAGTTTTAAATAACAATTAGTACCAAAAGGCAAAATATGACTATTAATTTCTTGGATATATACAGTGTATATATAAATTTAAGATATAAGATATATATATTATATATGTAGATTAGTTATCAATATATATATAATATAATTTAGATTATATATATCATATAATATAATATTATATACTATATCAGTGGCGACGTTGCATTTCCAGCAGTCCTCTTCAAGGCAGTTTTCTATAGATATAATAATATATAGTATTTAATACATATTTATAATTATAATATATATATATATATATAGATATATATATTATAGTATATAATATAGTTATAGTAATATATATTATATATAATATATTAATATTATATAACTTATAACAACCTCCTGTGGCAAACCATTCCAAAATTTAACACTATTGCTGAATGCTTTCTTATATCACAATGACATGCTTTCTCTAATTTCTTGTTTATCCCTCTGGATCTCCGTGTCCCGTCCAGCTCTACTATGGAAGATTTATTGTTCTCCGTATTATCAATAGATTTAAAATTTTGTAGAAATTGTATTCATGTCAACGTTCTTTGAGAAACCTATCTACTATGAAACTTCCTAACTCACTCAGCCTCCCTCATAGCTCATACCATCAAACCCAAATCTCTTGTTGCTTCTACTTTCACTCTCTTCTACGTTATCTAATCCTTCTTAAATAGGGCCAAACTTGTGCAGAATACTCTATTATTGGGCACTAACATAGCTATTATACAGTAATTATTTCTTTGCTCTTGTAAACCACATTGCGATTATTCATGCCAGCATTTATTACTTTATGCGCAAACCTATTAACTACTTCAAAAATTTACTGCTTATAATTACATCCTATATCTTTCTGGTCCACAGTTCAAAGCTAATCCCCATTAATCCAGTAAAAAATTTTATTTCAAACCTAGGTGAAATACAATTTATATAAAAACTTCATTGCCTTATCTGCCTCATCACAAGAAGTGTGATCAAGATCATTTTTGAACTTTACATACATCTTCACTATTTCATAACGAGGTTCCCACTTTTGTATCATCTTCAAACTAGAAAACCTTAGCATTAAGATCCTGAGTCTAAATCAGAACTTATATATATACATCATACCATACATTCAACCATTTTTCCCACATCATACTCTTCACTATTCCCATGATGACTTATCCATTAGTGACACACTGTTTCTTATTCCACAAACTACTCTTTAAATCCACAATTCATGAACAACACATGCATAATGTTTCACCCACTATCCATACACCACTTCGCTCTCCTATTGTTAATGATCACCAACCATATCTCTTAATTCAATACTTTCTTCTCACACTTTCAATACTAGTGCGTTTCTTTCTGCACTTTGATCGTGCTATTGCGCACTCTGCGTTGATTACCGCAAATCTATAATGGGAATGACTCCGTGACTTGAATGCCGCATCGCTTCTGCCATAAGGTGTAGCTTAACGTTACAGGATTGAGCAGTCATTCTTCTTGAACTAATCTGTTCTCTCAATAATTTCATAGTCTTCGATTCTTGTGCTATTACTCTGGCATTCAGGCAGATAGCAGCCATACACCGATTTAAAAATAATATTCTAGTTTATACCATCACTGTCTAGCTAGATTTCACTCACTAGAATCGTTAGACTAGATACTCTTCGCGGAGCAAATCGCTTTCATCAACGAAAGTGCCCGCTAACTCCTTGGACTCGCACTAATTAATCGTTCTGCCTCTGCCAAAACATCTCTAAACATTCTGTAAATCATCTTTTGCCCCCTACTCGATCTGATGGCTCTGTGATACACTCATCCAACTGAAAAGGCAATCTCTTCGGCCTCCTATTTCCTGCCTAACGCAACCTTGAACGATTCTGCAATTTACGTCCTCCTTCTACTATCATCCCTCAGGATTCCTATGCTTTACCTCTTTTTATTTATCATTGATCAGGGACACGGGGTCTAGATCTGTGAACATTTAGGAAGATCGTGGTCTTCAGCGATGCATTCTCCTCCGTTTCTGGAATATGTACTTCTACCCGACCCTTTTCCAACTATATTCTATGTCTCAATACTAAGCACTTTCCCTCAGTGTGGAAGCACCACATGCAAACCTATCCGAAAAAAGGAACGCTCTGATCCTTTCTAACTATCGCCTAAACTCTCACTTTATTCTATCTAGATCTTTTAAACACTCTAACTCTTAGACGTCTACATCTGGAATCTCATTCTCTCTTTCCAATCACCAGTACGGCTTCCGTTATAAGTACTGCGATATTACCTTCCTATTTAACGATTATGGTTTCCGCTCTTAAACACGAGCGCACTTGATCTTGATCCGTACTGCGCTTCAGATATCTAGCATTAACTGTTTCACACGCCGTCAACTGATCTCCAAGCATCCCCTCCTTTTGTTCCTCCTTCTCTTGCTTACTTATGGTCTAGCTTTCTTTCATGGCTCAATATCGGATTGGAATTGAGACGACTTCTTCGTTAATCAAAAAAGGTTATCCTCAGAGGTACGTTGCTTTATCTCCTCTTGATCACCTCAATTCTGTACTTCATAATAGCGTCTCACCATGCACAGCGACTTAGCCCACTCTATGCAATATTTTTAAACACTTACTCTAGACTCATTTCAATTCTGATAATTTTTTGAGGTCTTACAAATTCATCTCGTCTTAATCTTCCGATTCTATCTCGCTATCTGGATAGGAATTTCCATTTGGGTCGTCTAACTTTGACCTTTAAAAAAAAAGATGTCGAGAAATCAAATTCATAATACAGGATTACAAATCTCCCTATAAAACACCTCTCTCCCTGTATCACATAACTTTCGAAATTTTTCCCTCATTTTACAAAATACAAAACATCCTCTGGCGCTCTTACATAGATCAAAAAACTGTCTTTGGAAAACTCACATCACAACGGTGCTCTTTAGGGCGCCTTCAAAGAAACTGGGAGTCTGTTTAGACTGGTGAGACTTGTTTTTTCCTTTCCAGTACTCCAGCTAACAAGGTCTCATACCGCCCTGTATGGAAGTACTGTTTCTCATATTTTGGGGCTCTGGTTTCACCCGGCTATGACAGGCGAGTCAAAAGCAAGCTATTAAACTTCCTACTTTCCCAGTTCAATTTGACCTCTATCTTGCGCGCCCATTTACTTTAGCTCTTTTCTATAGTACACACGGCAGGTACTCGACGGGAACTTACACCCGTGACCACCACCTTCTACTCGACGCCTCGGTAGCACAAGCGTGGGCTGGTTCTGCCACGAGTTTGTGGATTTGTAATCCAGCTATTCCTTGCGGTGCACTTTCTTCCTGCCACCTCTGTTCTGTGGAATTCTCTTCCTCTTCTGTGTTCTTCCTGCCGAATTTAATCTCACTCACTTTAAAGCTTGCGTCGGTGCTCATCTGCGTAATTTGCGCTAGCGGATGAAACTTTGGTGGGCAACACCCCTCCCTCGATATCGCATTAGCCTTGGATGTATTTTTTGGAGCTAACTAAAAAAAAAAAAAATAAAAAAAAAATGATAACCATCCACCTATATCCAACATTGAAGTAACTCTTCATCAGCCTTATTCGAACCTTATCAATAAATTATTAGTTATAATATATTAGATATATTTTATATATTTATATATTATATATACTTATAATATATTATCTATCTATATAAACTATCAATATAATATTTATATTACTATATACACCATCTATACAGATATTAATTATATTATGCACAGATGATTTATGACGATCCGTATATAATGTTTTTTAAAAAATGAATTTTCTTTTGAATTATTAAATATAGAAAATAAAAATCAAAAATTACAACTTGATTTTTTATAATTTATTCTATTATTATTATTTAGTTAATTCAATAGTTTTCAAATTAAATACATTTTCTTTCAAGGAAACGAAATTGCTAGATTTTCGTCTGTATTCATCATCATATTGGCTACTTATAAAATATTATATTATTTCTAGGTTGTCCTCAAGAATATTGCCATTTTGATAAAAGAGCTAAATTATATATGTATTCACTGTTATTCTAAAAATAAAAAAAAAAAATAAAATTTTGGAATTTTATAATTTCTTAATAATGATCATAATCTTTAAAGTAACTTATGTTAATATGAGAAAAATTAGATCGGTAAATTGCACTTCAAGATCCAAACCATCCAAACAGTAAGCCAATCAATGGTGAATATATATATTGCGTCAATAACAAATATCACTATTATTATAATAATACTGATCCTGAAAACAGATATTCAGAATTATACTGATACAAATATTAAAATTATTAATTAGTTGTATCGCTTTTAAAGCGCAATTAATATAATTATTTAGATGGGTTCGGATATCCGCAACTATCCGTATCCGGCGATCATCATTGTTATCCGGCCGAATACCGGATAGTGAATTAGCCGGATTTGTTTGGTAGAACTGCAAAATAATTTGGAAAAATTTAGATAGATAATATATATAAATTATATAAGATATATAAAAAAAGAATAAGAATTATAATATCAGAGATAAGAGAATATTTAAAATTATTTATAGTAGTTTTTTTGTACTGTTATATATAGTATAATTATTGATAATCTAAACTATGAAAAAAATAATACATTAATCATACTAATATAATGTTATATTATTTTTATCTTCATTATTACTGGAACAAAACATTTGTCTAAATTACCGGGACACGTTTCATAAATTATAGAAATTATATAACTTAAGCTAAGAATAATGAGTAAAATAAAACGTAATAAAAATTGTAGATATTAATATTAAATCATTTGCTCTCCATTTCAAAAGCATAATTAGATGCTTTATTGATCTTAAAACTTTGTTACGTTATTCTTCTACTATATCTCTTTTTAAGTAAAATCACTTCGTTGATTACCGTAGACGTAGCGCCCTTTTTTTTGCTCCGTTCCGGTTCTCAAGACCTCTCTCACTGCAACCGAAAAAAAGTCTACTCACTCACTCAAAAAAAAATATGCTCCATCTCTACCCCATAAAAAAAATTCGCTCCGCTCCACCTAAAACCATTGAGTTCCACAGCCCCGATTAGATATTTATTGAATATAGCTCGCATTAAGTTCATCTCGAACCTAAGGTATATCTAATGTTAATAATATATGTAAATAAATGAATTTATAAAGAATAAAACCATGACACATGTTAATGCAATTTTTACCACCACAATTTATTCTCACGTTATAAGTATGAAATTACTAAATATATAATCACTGCATATTTAACGTGGTTTAAGCATTGTATTATACCACTAATAAATATGACATTCACAGAAATTTATAATAAAAAAACACTGAAATATTATATATTTACCGCCTTCATAATAAAAATATAAAAATCAGACAATCGGCCACAAAAACTGATAAATGCAATTTGAAATAATTATCGTCTTCACTTAGAAAAAAGTGTTATACGAATAATATGGTCGAATATCGATTATTAACTTATAAACATACGAGAACTAAATATTAACGATATTGAGAATCGGTCGATGATAATACTGTACACTCAATAAATTGTAATATTGATAATGTACATCAGAAATAAAAGAACTGTTAAAACATCCATCCTTTCAAAGAATACCGAGTTTTGTGTCTGCCAGCTACCAAATATGGCCAAGGGTAAAAATTTGGCTATAAATTTTGGGCATTCCCTAAATTCCACAATTTTGTTATCCTCTAATCGGCAATAAGCAGAAATTAAATTCGAATGATTATAGGCTATTCCGCACTGCAATCCGCAACATTGCAAATTATCCCAATCGCAATTCCGCAATTTATTTTGTTATTCCGCAATTCGCAATCGATACGTCCACCTCTGATATTATTTATATATAATATATTATTTAATATATAATATATATATATATAATAATATAATATAGATATTATATATATAGGTATGGCATGCGTCGCTACTCTCAAAGCTACCTCCTTTGAATTTCCTCCTCGCTTTGCTTACTCTTTCTATTTCTTTCAGATCGTTTCAATGTAGCTCTTGTTGATGGAGCAACATCTTCCTCCTCTCTCAAATTGTGTCCTGAGTTCTGTTTACTCCAATCTATCACTTTTCACAAAGATGTCTTAGCTGCACTCTAACACTGTTCACTTTATCGCATGACAAACTCTCCATTTTCACTCATTTCATGTGCCCCCTTAACTACGCTTGCCTCTCGTCTACAGGTTTTATTCAATTAAACTACTCATGTGTCGGATTCTCATGGATTTGCATTCTCGTAACTAAAATCTTATGAACTGATAATTCCTTAATAAATGAACTCGTAAAATCCCATCTAAAAAAGCCTTCGTAATTACATTGCTATAAATTTAATAATTTCTTAGGTGCTAAAAATGTTGCCAGAAAAGTAGTTAAAATGTAGTCAAAAAGTAGTTAAACTTTAATATTAAAGTCAAAATTACCAAAAATATTAATCAAGCTATTTTTTTTTTTCAGATTGCTGTGAATTTTTCTTCTGCTGAGATACTCCGTATAAAGGTCTTATTCGCCCCTTATGAAATACTTCCCAATTGCGTGGATCCTCGTTCACCCTGTTGATAAATAAGCTAGCCTAAGAGCTCTATAAACAGTGTCCATACTTTCTGCTCCCTGCTCTTTTCTTACCTTACGTTTGCCCGGGTCTTTGTCTATAGTATGTTACAACGCAGTATAGTCTCGAGAGAATTACCTCTTCGCACCTCCACCACTGTGTCTCCTCGTACCAAGAGTTGCCTTGTCTTCATGAAAATTTGAAATGGGAATCAAGATCCGCTTCCTGTGAACTCCTATATCCATCACCATTCTTGTATCTTGTACGATACTACCTGCCTTCTTCGGTTTTCCCTGCAATATCAATCTTCCTCTATTTAAGTCACCGCGTCTGCGCCCACCTGGATCGTTATGCAAGGGACAGGTGGGTTACTTCCATTCATTTTCTATTTTTTTCTTTTAGTATTTTTAATATATATATTTAGTTATTTCCCCCTTCTTTTGAAAAAGCCCTGCCCTCGTGATATGTTGTATCATTATAATATACTATATATACTATATAGATATTATATATATATATATATATATATATGTATATATATATATAATATTATAGCGTTGTTGATATATATATATATCGTGTATTATATATATAAACAGACTGAACCGAATATCCGTATCCGCTATCCGGCTAATACTATTACGGCCCATCCTAATTATATATATAATAAATAATAATTATAGTATATATATATATTATATATATATAATATATATATATATATATTAATATAATAATAATATTTAACTATATATATATAATATTAATAAATGAAAATGTTCAGTGGAAAAATTTGAAAAAGAATTGATTAAAGTAATTTTTCTCGTTAGCAGAGGTAAACTGTTGGGTCAATAGATAAATCGACAATTCGCCATTCTATATATATATATATATGAGCAAAAAAAAGATGTTAATAACAGGTGGTTTTTGGGTGTCAGGAGAAAATGAGAATGTAGAAGCGTGATTATTTTAGGAGAGATTATGTGGCCAAATTCAATTACTTTAACACATGAATACCTATAAGTATACAGATTGTGTAGGTAGGAATGTATCGAAGTGAATAAGTATGATGATTTTTGGTGAATGAATGGTAAATATTTGGATGGTATAATCAGTGAGGGTTAGGCAAAGGATTATCGATCATTACTGTTCTATTAAATTCAAATTAGGGACCTTGGATTGAGGAGTTGATACAGAGGAAAGAAATTAAGGAAGTTTAGTGAAAAACTAATAAGCATAAGTATTAAGACGCTCGCAGTAAATCAGTGATTAACAATCGGAACTGGAATAAATCTAAGCAATTTTAGCAGTGCAAAAGAAGTATGGATTCTAATATAGAAATAAGAAAGTGATTGGAGGAGGAAGTAATGGTAGCGGGTAAAAGTAAAAAAAGAAGCATAGTTGAATCTAAAATAATTTGATAAAGTTCAAAAATAAATGCTTAGAATTATAAGAGAAGAAAAAATGCTAAAAGAATGCAACCAAAAAAGGTTAAAGGGAGATGACATGGGGACATACAATAGAATAGGATATCTTCTGGAAGAAGGCGAAAGGTAAGAATAGAAAAGGGAACCTGCTCTACAAATAATGGGAATAGTAATGGTGTTTCTGATGAAATGATTGAAGAGTATGGAAAGAACATTCGAAATCTATAATATTAGCAGAATGAGTTGATATGACGGTGTTGTGTATATAGGAGCAAAAAATGTGGCTCCTGCCGAAGTAGCACCCCATACTACTGATTTTTTAATGGGTAAATGAGAAAGTTGAAGAATGTAAATCTGCATATAAGACAAATTACGTAAATATCCCAAAATGGAGCAAGATGTATTGATTGATCTTGAATTGAGTTGTAATAAAGCGTTTATGGGAGTGTATAGTTCAGAGGGACATATCTGTTCACATTAATTATATATAAGGTAGAAAAAGTGAAACTGTTAGAAATGTAATTAGTTTATCGAATGTTGTAGGGATATATGCTGGTATTTGGTCGAAAGTGTGGGCGAGTGACTGAAGACTGATTGTGAAGAAACAAGGTCTTAGGAGATGAGTATTCGGTTTATCAAATTCCTTACATGAAGCAAATATAGAAAAATGAGGAGAAGAATAAAGTATTTAGCTTTTATAGCATTTCAAACAGGGATTATAGATAGTTAATAGGAAGCTCTTAATGGGCACGTTTAGGATATATAGTTGAGGCTTCTGAAGGAATCAAAAGTATCTATATTGATAGTGAAAATAAAGTGTTATAAGAATAAATGGGTGTCAAAATGATATACAGCATTTATTGCCTTATTAGACAATAGCCTGCTCATCTTTTACTGACCCAAGAATATTAACTTGTAAACCTGTGGTCACACTTTCTGGGGCATTACAGAAATATGCTAGGGTTAGACTTTAAACTGATGAAACTGATGGAAAATAATTGCTCTTAATAAATATTATTAGCACACAATACAAACAAATGTTTCTTCAATCCACAAGTTGGAAACCCACAACAAGACTAATTTAATAATAGTTCATGATCCATCTGTACTTCAATGTCATAGGGAATAAAAAACGCCAGGTTCTCCAGGGAACATAAGTTTGCCGAAACTTGTACTATTCGATATATAAGCATAACAAAAATTACAATGTCTATCAAAATTCAGAATCTTAAATAGCACAGTATACAGATAATAACCTAGTTGCATATTTGTAACGTCTAAGAGAAACCTGTTCCAAATATCAAATACAAATTAAAATGAAAAAATTAATTTTAAATTTTAGGCTACAAATGAACGCAATCTTAAATGTGATGATATACAGATATAAGTAAATATTCCAAATAATTAAAAATTAAAGAACCAAAGAAATATTAGCTAAATAGCCTGCAAATTTTTCTTTTTGTTATACAATTTGCTACCATATATTTTGAATTTCCATACTTTATGATTAATAAACTAATAAACTAATTTTAACATTGGGATCAGGGTTGCCGAGCTGGTTAAATATGCTCAAATACAATAAAACTGCATTCCAACTTAATTACTATTGTCTTTTAAATTTGATTATATTAGAAAAACTCCGTATGCAAGGATAAAGCAGAAAGGTGGAAGTTAAGTATAAGATTATAATTATCTGATACAAACATATTTTCATGGTATCATGAAATATAAACTTACTTGACATCTCATTAATATAACAATAAAAATTTAAGAAACTAATCATAAAACAAAATACAGCATATGGAGATGCACTCTTCCTTCCTAAATTTTATTATATTCCTCTCGGTTATCAATTTAGTTTCATATACTACTAATATAATTTATATAAAATGGCTTAATTTATTTTATTGAAAGGGTGAAAAATTATATTTTCAGTTTTCATCTTAACGTTAAATAATTCCCCTAAAACTATAGCTGCTATACTAGCAATTAATATATAATTTTATTAAAAATTTTTTTATTCATATAGAATATATTATAATATATATATATATATAAAAAATTTATTCATCAATAATGATAAACAATAATATATTAAATCTATATACATAATTTATATAAATATACAAGGCTGGTAAACAGGTTATTTTTTTAACTTAAACAATTATTTAAAGCGATACAAAAATTTAGTCTTTGTATATTGATTCTTAAAAAAATAATACGCATAATAATATGATGAATATTTTATTTTTATCGAAGACACTGGGGTTAACCTCTCAAGATCGCGCTAGAGTTATTGCTTTCCTACCCTCTTATATTACCGGTAAGAAAAAAACTTACGACTACGAACGTTTATCACTATTGAATAAAGGGAGTAATCACCACGCTCTGTTTTAATATCGGATTCAGTTTACTTTTATAATAATAAAAATAATAATAAATGGAAATGAAAAGTATTTATATGAAATGAAACATGTTTGGCCATAATGATTTCTTAGTCAAGGGCTGTTCCTCAGTATATGGTATAAAATGTTTAGACCAGGACTTAAATGTAATCAAGTTGCGATAACAAAATTCACTAAGTCAGTATGAAATGATGATAATAAGAATTATATAAAAAATAAGGTTGAGGAGCTAGTAATTCTATTGTGGGTAGGTGTGTAGGTGTGCCCAGGTGTGTGTGGGGTCTTGTTCCTTGAGAATCTTTTTTCTCTCCTTATAGTCCATGGGTTATTCATGCTTGATCATGGCCTATTCAGTTAAACTGTATCGGGGATGAAAAAATTGCTCGCTCAAACTCTCGCTTATTTCATTCAGCTAGAAATCATTGCAAGGTTACTCTTTGATGAGCAAAGCAGCTTTCACTCAAACGAAATGCGCTAACCTCCTTTTCTCCTACGACAAATCTGTCTGCTTCTTGTCTTAAAAACATTTTTAATAACTCTCGTAAATCTGCCTTTCCTCCTTATATTCGATCTGATAGTTCTCAACTCAAAAGCCAATCTTTTGCCTCCTATTTTCCCTTCTAACCTCACCTGACGATTTCTCTTCGTTATGGTATCCTCTCTCTACCCTACCATAACCTCCTCTCTCAGTGTCTCTGCCTTGCTTGCTAATACAATTTTATCAGGGTATGGGCCCCTGAAAATCTAGTGAACGTTAGACAAGTAGTGCCGGATAGCATTCCTCCCGAGTTTTGAGAGTTTGCTTCCTTGCTATCCCCGCCCTCATTTCAAACTATTACTTCCAGGTTCTAAAATCTAGCACTTTCCCTCTCAGTGTTGAAGCTCACACATGTCCAACCTATTCCGGAAAAAAGAACACCGCTCTATAATTCTAACATATCGCCCTTATAGCTCTCATTGATATTCATCGTAAGATCTTTGTAACCCTTCTCAACTCTCACTTCTTTAGATCATCTGGAAAAATCTTTCTATCGCCAATTGGCTTTCGAGCGCTCAAGTCTACTTGCGATTACTTTCCCTATCTAACCGATTTATGTCTTTTCAGAAGAACAGGATAATTGCTTTTTTTTACGGTGGGCGATTTTTAATACAAAGCATTTAAGGAGTATGCATTGTCACTGCTCTCAAGCGCTCCTCCTGTTCTTTGGGATAACACTTATTTCAACTTCATCAAAATACGCTCTCAATTTACACGGCCTACTTATTCCTACTTTTCATTAATATTCACTTGGACACCTCTTTAACTTATCACACTATATGCCGGGATTACTCA
The DNA here is from genome assembly GCA_015478945.1 of Trachelipus rathkii. Lineage (NCBI taxonomy): Eukaryota > Metazoa > Arthropoda > Malacostraca > Isopoda > Trachelipodidae > Trachelipus > Trachelipus rathkii. The sequence continues at coordinate 22,092 of JABUQX010034778.1, forward strand.
ACCTCATCTTCAACTCATATCCAATTCTGCTCCCTCGTGACTTTCTAGAATGCTCTTTATCCTAATCATTTTCTTTCTATCTCACATCTGGAAGAGAATTCCAGATGTCATTTCTCAACCTTGGGTAAAATCAATTCTCGACGGATAGTGCCGACATATTTAATTCCTCCCAAAATAATTATAAACTTTTCCATCTATCTTCACGGTCTCTCGTTTCCTGTGACAAATAAATATCCCTTGCTTTAACATAATCAAATAATGTCTTGACCTCATCCAGTCTACTGATCTAGGCGCCCTCAAAGTATAGTAGAAACAACATCAGCTACTCTCCTATTTTCTTTGCCTCAGCGTATACAACTTTCTCATCCACCCATGGTATGGAGACTGCTCCATATCTGGGATGTATTGATTTTCAATCAACTAATGCAGGTGGTCATCAAAGCCAAAGGCTTATAAACTGTCTGTACTTTCAGTTCACTTGACCCTCTATCCTATATTACACTCAGCGACACGTGCTCGGCGAACTCATCACTGGCATACCACTCACACTTTATGATCCCATATCATTAGCAGAGAGGTGCTGTATGCTGCACAAGAGCTTTGGTGACATTAACTCCAGCTTAGTTCGCCGTTGCTTCTTCTCCCCTCAACCACCTTGCTGTTCTTGGTGAAATTTCGATTTACATCTTCTGTATTTTCTGCTGAATTAATTTCTTTCCACACTATTTGATATGCCCGTTCTTGCTCTGTGTTATGGCTTATTGCCTCACAGAACGATAAAACACTTTTTGAGCTATACACACCTCTCTAGAAAGCTTCTGCCTCTGTGCATACGAGTTGGTACAACTAGTAAAAAAAATAAAAGCTTGGGGTTCGGAACAATAGTTTGCAACTTGAAACTGAAATCTAATTCCATAACATCACCGCCATCTAAACATCATTCTCATATTATCACCACAGAAAATACAGCATCCCTATTTTTCTAACACAAACACATCAGATAAGAAAAATTTAGCTAATTATACAAATTGCTAACTCTTTTCAAAGCTTCTAATATAACCTTTTAGAATTCATTATGTACTCCATCACACAAAATCTACCATAATCTTTTTAACTCGACTCACTCTTTATCCACAATGATACATTCTTTTTATACCAGAATAGCAAGAAATGTCCATTTCCTCTCTAACACTATAACTATAAATATAAATAGGTACGACATATATGATACAATCTAAATAAACAATAATAGTTACTATAGATTGTAAATGGAAGATTGTGTAACATCAACCATAGCATCTATATCTTCTAATCAATAGTCCTACACAAACAGAAAGTTTTAGTCATAACCTACACTAAGAGGCCATAAAATTACAACACATACCCATGATGTATCAAAATTAATAGACTATAAACGTTTGATGAAAGCTCACACGGCATTCTACATATCGAAAATGCAGATGTTAAACTATTCTGTTGCAGAGCTTTTCTTGATTTATCTATTAATGTATACTAATCTCATGTAATATTTTTTCATGAGAGTTCATACATGTCCACACCATCTGCATTACTACTTATGATAACTCTCAAACACAACGGACATTATCATCTCGTAATATTGAATGCTTTCAATCGTCGAATATAGATATACTCTCAGGAAGAGAAATAGATTGAATAACTCGTAAAGTACAGAATCTGTCATGTTCCTTATTTGTGTCTTGTTATTCTTCAATCATAGGCAATTACCATTACATATCAATATATGAATATCAATAAATCAATTTTTTTTATTTAAATGTATCTTAACAAAGGAAGTAGCAAAACTCTGATCTGAATATTTCCAGATGGGTGGGGTCCAATTCATATTTTCTAATGGTTGGAGTCTGAGTCATATATTTCCTAATGGGTGGAGTCACAATCACAAATTTTAAACCTACTCCCCAATTCTAGTCTTGAAGCAAATTTATTTTATTATACTTTATATAAGAAATTTTCTAAACCTAATCCTGGCATGGTCGCCATTTCTTTTTTTATGCAATTTATTATAAATAAATTTATTATAGATTTCTTATGAAGGTTGGTTATTTTTTATTTATTATGAAGGATGATTATTTAAATAGGGACCTTCAGATTGAACAATGATATGATTGTGCAACAGCAATGTTCCAAGAAAACTAAATTGGAATTTTATTGCTCCTGTATTTATTTTATTCAACTTTTTGAGAGATATTTATGGAGGTGTAAAAAGGTAAATTATCATTTTAGACTTTAAATACATTTCTTTCTGAGGGGATTAAAGATAGAGTGATTGAGAAAGTTCTAAAGACATTGATAATACCATGATTGTTAGACAAGGAGGTAGTATCGTTAATTTGGTAGCCCGCGCATTTGTGTCCACAATCACTTTAAAAGTTATAGAATATAATTGGGGAATTAAGAGAAAAAATCTAAAAATATAGAAAAATTATAAGGAATTCCAAATTCCTAACTTATTCTACACACACACACTATATTATCCAATTTTCCCTATTACACCAAATTTTTATGAACTAATACTTAAAAATTATTTTTCACCTTATATAGTATATCCCAGTCATCCTATAGTTACCCTATCACTCATTATATTATATATATTATTATAACATTATCTATATATCTGCCTCCACTATTAAATAAACAGTATCAATACGTATACCTATTATATAAATTAATAAGTATATATATATAGCAACATTTAATAAAAATATATAGTAACAATAATACAAATATATAGCAAACATTTTTCTCGAAGATTTCACTGACCAGGGCCAGCATAGTTACCTCCCATAGGGCTTCCCTTCAGGGGGGTGTTGGCCATAAAATTAGGAAATTACCTGTAAGAATGGACAAATTTGGATTGCATAGAGAAGGAAGGAGCGGGGCCGGAGTACAGGGGACTCCCTTCCGAGGGGAAGGGGGTCTGCCTTGACAAAAGAAGAAATTGAGCTCGAAAATACAAAGAACTATCTATAGAGCCTAGAAAGGAGACGGATTCGTAGTTCGTTGTGTTTCAGATAAGAGGGTATTAGCAAAGCAGTGGAGTAATAATCTCTTTTATCTATGAGTATGCATGACAAGGCTCTGATATCTCCTAGTGTGCTCAAGAATACCCTACTAAACATGTCTTTGTATGTTTAATAAATATTAGAATCTCCATATATATACTACAATATATCGCGAAATATTGAACTCGCTCATCCCGTTTTACCAAAAACTTCCATTAAACACTAACTTCCAATTATATTTTCTATAGATAATAACAACAACCATAGTAACTCTAATTCCTTTGCATTAATTTAACCAGCAAATATGTGAAGTAAATTATTTTTTCACTGGTAGAGTCCAAAATTAATAACATACAATAGTAATTTATGACAATTACTAAGGTAGTGCGCCTAAATTTTTTTAAATTAAAATCGGGTTTGTACTAAGTTAACTGCTTATTTTTCACGATAATCGGTGTTGGTTTGTAAATTTATGTAGTAGAATTTTACGCACTATTGGGTTACAGAATGTTAACTCCATCATCCCACCATTTTTGGGGGGAGGAACCCCCACCTATTTTTTAAATAATTCGAACTTTTCAATAATTTAATGGCGATATCTTTTCGGCAATAAATATTTAACTAGAATTATGATATAGGAGGTGTTGAAAAGATTTAAAACTCAGAGAGCGTGAGCTATATATCGGGACTAAAAAAATATATGGAAAAAGTGATTCATAAAAAGTATTTTTAGAACATTATTTATTTATACTCCTTCCATCTTTTAATAAGAAATAACTGATAAACATACAATTTTTCACCTCACAAATTCAAATTCATAAAGTCATAAAAATATTAGTTAACCTATTTATAACAATGATGATACAAAATAGGTGAGTTAAAGTGAAAATGGTACTAAAAAAAATAAGTTAAATACTGCTTACTGGCCTCCCACCAAAAGCACCTTCGGGGTAGGTATGGGGGTAACAGAGAATGATTTCATTATTTTCGGTATTCAGATTAACAATTACACATTAGAATCAACATGAAATTTTGGTTTGCCTGGAGTCAAGTACCTGTCAAACCTAGTGTATTGCAATAATATATGCAAAGATATTGAGAGCGCCAGCAATGGATATACATAATATTTATAATATTAATATGATGAATATCATTCGTAAACTAGTGTTAGCTGATAATATTTTAATAATAATTGATGAGGAATACTTGAGGGGCAGATGAGTATATATTAGGTGAGGGGTATATATAGAGGATATATAGGCTTAAGATAGTAGCTTGAGAAATTAAGTTAGAAAATTTATGAGGAGAAATAATAATAAAATAATATATATATGGGAAAATCGTATCCATAATATCCATGCCGCCATGGGGATTTTTTTTCAATCTTAACCCGACCGGATGATCCGAGAAACAAAATCAAGCATGAACTCTTGCTGGGCGTCACCTATATATATATATTATATAACGCGCGTTGTGATAGATATATATATATATATATATATATATAACCTTTTGCTCTTGTCTTAATCAGAGTTTTTTGTTTCTTTGTTTATGTCGATTATTTTTATTATGATGTTTCTTTTAGATTTTAAATTTTGATTCTGAGGTGCACTTTCAAGTATTATTCTCAGAAAAGGCATTAAAGAAGATGCAAAAAGAAAAATTTCAAATAGTTTAGATTAAAAATAAAACGAAAAAAAGAAAAACAAGAAATGTCACTACTTTAGGTTCAAAGTTGGAGTGGACGTAAAAAGTCCATCGCGTAATCGCGCGTGGGTGACCAAAATGGCATGAAAACAATAGACATGGCACAAAAAGTGTGTTTTCCTTCAGTATTGAATAAATACTGTAGTAAAACATTTTAATTTATTTATCTTTGTTTTTTTTTTTTCATTAATTTTTAATAGAATTTTTTTTACATGTACAATATTGGGTTAGAAAACACAATTTAAATAAAAAAAATCTTATTTTAGCCATTATACTCCTTCCATCATATACACATATATATAAATATATATATATAATATAATATATATATTATATATTATATATATATAATATATATATATATATATATTATATATATATATATTATATATATAATATATATATATATATATATATATATATATAATATATATATTAGGGGGATGCACCGGATCTCCGGTTCCGGCTCCGGCTTGGCCGGGGTTCCGGCCTTTTTATAGATCTCCGGCTCCGGCCGGAAACCACTAGTCCCGGCTTTCTCCCGCCGGAGACCTATATTTTTAAAAAGGTAGTTTTGAGCAATAAAAATTTAATTCATTGAAGTAATAATGAGACATTTCAAAGCAAAATACATTTATTTTTTTTTCATAATAAAAGG
>JABUQX010034778.1:30000-75000 GCA_015478945.1 Trachelipus rathkii
AAATTTTCATTCTCCGGCTTCCGGCTCTCCGGCCTCCGGCCAAAATTAACTCTCGCGGTGGCATAACTAATATATATATATATATATATTATATATATATATATATATAGTTTAATATATATTAGTTTTATATATATATAGGTTTATATATATAATATATATATATATATATATATATATATATATATAATATATATACTAATAATATATATTATATTAATATATATTAATATATATAGTATATAATATATATATACTAGTATATATATATATATATATATATATATATATATATATATATATATATATATATAGTCATATATATATGAAAGAGTAATATTTCATAAATAAAGATTTTTTTTATTCTCTAGTGTGTTTTTCTAACCCAATATTGTACATTTTGAAGTAATTATTTATGTGTAAAAAAAAATTTCCAAAAAAAATTCAAAAAAAATTAGCCAATATTCATGAAAAAAAATTTCAACCACAGTACTTTAGGCTTTATTCGTATAAAATATTACGAATATGTCGAATGTTAAATAAAATTTCCTAATATGAAGACATATAGATGTATACTTGGCTTTTTATAGCGAATGAAGAGTACTTTCTAATGGAAAAATTTGTTAAAAATATCCACCAATTTTCAAAATTTATTAAATAATATTAAACAAACATAATATTTAAATATTGGCTAAACAACTAAGAAAGAACATAATTACATAATGGCCATGGCTAAAAGTTCCAAAAAATATAAAATCACCGGAAAAATATTTAACTAAAATTGTGGATGGGAGACCAAAAAGGTCCAACGCGTAGATGGACGTATAACAAATCGACGCGTAGTCGCGAGGGTTAAGGGGGCAAATCCTCCCCAAATCTACTTCCTTGTTATAAATGTTCATATTTCAGAACTTTTCACCTCTCTAGCCTCTCAGAAGAAATGTAAAGGCTAGAACAATCCTTTTCATCCCTCCCAAATTATCAAAAAGTGATAAATATAGGTGGGGGTCCCCCCTAAAAACGGTGGGTGATGGGGGAAAAATAGGGGGTCATTCAGATTCAGGAGGTCATTTTACATAAGAATCAGCAGGAATGGTGTCAGGGTTCGAAATTTTTTTTTTTTTTTTTGCAGATCAGTGTAATTTAACAAAGTTCTGATTTCTAAACTACATCTTCAGTACCTATCTTTCTCTCAAACTTTTTCTCTGATCTTCTGGTCATTCATATCAGCTGTTGCAGACAGCCATCATACATTCATTAAATCTACTAATGGTGTGCAAGACTAAGTTCTGTTCTTTCAACTTTTCATTGATATGCTATCACTTTTTAATTAATGATCTATAACTCAACTTTTGTGTGATTATTCCACCCTACGTTATTCCTTTCATTTTAAATACCATAAAATATAATTGAAATTAGATGATGATAGGAGGATGGCCTTGGGGAACCTAAACTTTGATCTCTCTGATATTTCTAAATAGGGCACAGAAAGCTTGGTTGTTTTCAATACCTAAAAACTCAAATTCCCCTTTCAACTAGACTATATTCCACACAACTACATCTTTGTAAATGCACAACTCAAATATACATCCAAACTTAACATTCTTGATATTTTTTTTCCTCATTATCTTTCCTAGAAAGAACACATTTTGTTTTGAGGAGCCTTCAAAAAATTTTCAAGTCACCCTAGTTGCTTGCTATGTATAGTGGTGTTGTTGTAGTAAATCTAAGTAATGATACTATTTTTGTTTATTTATTTTAGTGATAGACTGGGAGCTGGTTCAGGGTGGATTCTCATCTTTTCAAAAAGCTTCATTTCTGATCAGATCATTTTCAAGATCCGACCTCCAACCAGTTAGAGATACCTTTAATTAGGCTTTGAAAATTTTTTTCCCAAAAACTCTGAATATTTTAGTTTCATTCAGTGGGCAATAATCGATTCATTTAGCACTCTGTAGCTCAGGTGGTAGAGCACTCGCCTATCAAGCAAGAGGAGTAGAGTTCAAAACTGATTGGTGTGAGAGAATGCATTATTCTCCTTTTAAGCTCAGCTTTCTCTCTTTCAAATGTAAATGAGTATATTAGAAGTGTGCTTTGTTTCTTATAGAATAAATTCCCAACATATATAATAAGATGGACCAGGCATCAGCATCCATTCTAGGTCTGAGTAAACCCAGAAACCTTTCTCAATAGGTCCCAATGAAGATGCAAGGTCTATCTTAATTTACAATATTACTGGAGAAAGTATTTTATTTATTTTATAAACCATTTATTGGCTTGAAAAATATATTGGATTAGAATTTCATGCATTAACTTTGAAACATATTCCAAGAAGGTATACATATATTGCCAGATGTAAATAATTGGCAATTTTTTTTAATTTTTATTCATTGATCCTTTTAAGAATATATCATATATATGTAATATATTATATATATATATAATATATATATTATATATATTATAATATATATATATATTATAATATATATATATATATAGTATATACTATATTATATATATATATATATATATATACTATATATATATATATATATATATATAATATTATATATATATATTAATATATATTATATTATATATATATATATATATATATATATATATATATATATATATATAGTATATATATACATATATAGATATATATATATATATACATATTAATATATTATATATATATATATATATATATATATAATATATATTATATATTATATAAGTATATATATATATATATATAATATATAGTTACTATATATATTACTAGGGAGGAGAGAGTAGCGAACTCACTGAAATGAAATTACCTCCCATTGGCCTTATGGTGTGTAGGGCTTCCTATGACATGCCAGTGCCTAATGGTTCACCTTTCTCTTTGGTGTTCATATCCACACTCCTCCTCCAGTCAACATTGTACAGACACCACCTTATATCCACATATCATATACAGATACTTATATCCATACTCCTCTTCTAGGCAACATCTTACAGATATCCCTATCCCTTATATCTCTATGTGAGGATGAGAAAGAATAGCTCACAGCGTATGTTCTACTTGTCGCGACTGAATGGACAGTGGTAGTAGTTAGGTTGGCTGCACACTACCACATATTTTGCCAAGAATGCAAATGCATGCCTCAGAGGTAGTGTTCGCCACAAGCGACCTTCTATCCTTCAGGGAAAATGTATGAATCATATGGGTACATGGAATGTCTGAGGAATAAATGATGAGGAGAAGAGGAAACAGGTGATGGATGTATTTAGAAAGGGTAAATTTGATTTGTTTGCTGTGACAAACAAAGATAAAAGGAAACCGTGAAAATGAGTGGTGTGGTATGAAATGTGTATGTGCTGGTGTGGAAAGGAATGAGAGGGGGAGAGAAGGAGTTGCAATTCTGATAAGTGACAAGTGTTACAGAGCTATGGTAGATTTTGTTTGTGCGAGTAGCGTCGGGAGGGGTGAATTGGGATACATTAAGCATAACTTGTCTCCCTCTTTTTCCCTAATATACTTTTTGGAATTTTTTTTTCTGAAAATCATGAGCCTATAGTAGGTCATAAGGAAGCAAATAACATAATAATGTATTCTAATAATAATAGTTAAAGTTTTAACTGAAGCTCATTCTAACTTCTCTTGGTGGGGTGAATAGGGACAAAATATGGGGTGAATAAAGAAATCTCTTGAAATTCATAATATGTATATAAATTAATTTTTTATTTTAATTTTTATTTAATATAGGTAATTGTTTATTATATTAAAATTAGCCATAAGTATTAGAAATGTCAATAATGATACATAAAATAAGATTAAAAATGTTAAAAACATGGAGTCCCTATTCACCCCATTTGGGGTGTTTAATAAGAATAACAATGGTGTTCCAATTCACCCCATCATGATTTTTTATGTAGGGTGAACGGGACAAGTTAGGTCCCAGTGGTTTTTAACACTATGTATTGTTTGAAAGAAAGATTTACTTTGTCAGTTTAAAGCTAACATACCAACTGCATACACTAAAAAAATAATTAAGAATCCGTAGGGTTGTGAAAAAAACGTTTTTTTTTTAATTTGGTTTTTTTTTTTTTTTGAAAAAAAAAACACGTTTTTTTTAAAACAAAATTTTTTTTTTTTGTTTTTTTTTAAAAATTACCTCTTTTTATGGTATATTAAAGATGTTTTAAATTATACAGTAGTACCAAATACCCCTTCTAGGCCTAAATATTGAGCTATTAATACGGATTTTATATAATACAGTATATATATATATATATATATATAATATAGTAGTATATAATATATATATATATATATTTATATTTATATTATATAGATATATATATATATATATATATATATATATATATATATCAAAAAAAAAGGATGGTATAACAGGTGTTTTTGGGGTGTCAGGAGAAAATGAGAATGGTAGGTAAGTGATTGATTTCTGTGGGGGAGAGGTTATGTGTGTGAAAGTAATACTTCCTTTAAACACAAGAGTATCCATAAGTATACTAGAGTTTGGTGTAGGTAGAGATGATGGTATCAAAGTTGAAAGTATGATTGATTTTAATTTTGGTGAAGAAAGAAAATGTTTGAATGTTATGTGTTGGATGTTAATCAGTGAGAGGTTTAGGATGGATTATTGGATCAATTATCTTTTGTTCTATGGTAAAATTTATAGTTAGTGGGGACTTGGATGGAAAAGTAAGGTGGTACGAAAGGAAGTGGGTTAAATTAAGAGTGAGAAAGTTTAGTGAGCAAGACAATAAGGAATAAGTATGTAAGAGATGCTCGCAAGTAAATCGTGGATGTGAAAGTTGAGAACTGAATAAATCGGAAGCAAGTGAATGAAGGCAATTGTTAGCAGTGCAAAAGAAGGTTATGTTGGGTGTGCTAAAGTAGGAAGTAGAATATTGATAACAGTGAGTGGTGGAATGAAGAGGTGATTGCAAGGGGTTAATAGTAAATAAAAGAAAGCGTCATAAAAATGAGTGTAAGAAAAATATGAAGTTTTCTAAAAGAAGTGCTTGGTTATTATTATATGAGGAGGAAAAAAGGTAATGCTAAAGATGCATACGTAAGAGAGAAAAGAAGAGGTAAATTGAACAGTTTGGGAAGGAGGATGAATGGGTGACCTTACAAGGGAATATGGAAAGCTTCTTCTGGAAGGAAGCGCTGAAAGGTTAAGAAGTTAGAATAAGGGGAACCTGCTTAAGAATAATGAATAGGGATGGTTTTTTTGTAACTAACATGAAATGGATTAAGTGGAGTGTGGGAAAGAATACCTTTGAAAATCTGTATTTATGATATTTGGCAGTAATGATTGAGGTGTAATGACTGTGTGTGGGTTTGAATATACATAGAATGGAATAGGTATTTTGGGGTATAAGGTAATTAGTAGAGAGAATGGGAATGGGTATGAGTGAGAAAGTTGAAGAATGGTTAAATCTTCAGGTACAGAAGATATAGATGAAATTACTGGTTGAAATGATCAAGAGATCGGAGGCAAGATGGTGATTGATTGGATCTTGAAGTTGGTAATAAAGCGTTTATGGAGGGTATAGTTTTCCGATGGGATTATGGAGGAGAAGCAGGTATATAGTACTTTAATATAAGGATAAGGGAGATAAAGGGAACTGAGAATATATAGGGTATTTTATTTATTTGAGTGTTTGTAAGGGAAGATATATGCTGGTGTTTGGTCGATAGATTGCGGCCGAGTGGTACTGATAGGACTGATTTTGTGGAAGAACAGGTGCGTTTAGGAGTAGTTGAGGATGTGTGGTCAAATCTTTAACATTTGAAGCAAATGATAGAGAAAATAGAGAGGATGATATATTTGTATTTGAGTGTTTTATGGATTTTGCATACAAGGGTATGAATAGGGTTAATAGGGAAGGTCTATGGCAGGTGTTAGAGATATATAGTGTTGGTGATAGGCTTTGAATGGGAATCAAAAAGTATGTGTGACGATAGTGGAGCGTGTGTAAGAAATAAATTTGGTGTTCAACAATTGATCGTTTAGTATTATAGCGTGAAGTTGAGGTCAAGGGTTGTGTGTTATGTCTCTCTTGGTTTTCATTTGTATATGGATGGGGTAATGTAAGAATTAAAGGTAGGGGTGACAGGAAAATGGTGTTAGATAATGATGGATGATGAGTGGAGGTGGTGCCCTACCTATTATATGGATGATTTGTGATTTTGTGTTGGCGAATCTGAAGAGTTGAGAGGATTGGTAGAGAGATTTGGAGGTGTTAAAAGGAGGGGTTTTGAAAGTAAACGTAGATAAGAGTTTAGGTTATGGTTGTGAGTGAGGACAGTCTCAGTGTGAAGGTTATGGTAGGATGTGAGCAGCTGGAAAGAGTGTCTGAGTTTAAATATTTAGGGTATATGTTGGATGATAAGGGAACGGAGATGCAAGTGTAGTAGGAAAGTTGTGATGCAAGGAAGGTGGCTGGTGTAATTAATTCGTTGGTGAATGTAAAGGACTAAGTTTGAAGTGCGCTTAGGGTCTTACATGAAGGATGTTGTTATCCTGTGTTATTGTAATTATGTGAAGTGAGCTGTGTTTCTGGAAATATAGATAGTAATAGATCTAAAGTTCAATGTTGTTCAGATTGGACAGTCTAGGTGCTATTGCTAATGGTGTGAAGAAGATTGATAAATATGAGGAATAAACATAAAGAAGTTGTGTGGTTGTGAAGTAAAAGGTGTATAATGAGAGAAAATGAAAATGTATGTTGAGATGGTTTTGGTCATGTGGAAAGGGATGAATGATAGTCGGTTTTTAAGCAGATGTATAGTGGCGTTAGTGTTTTGAATAACCAACCGGCTGGGAGACGTAAGAAAAAGTGGATTGAGTCAGTAAACGAATATCTGAAGGAGGGAAATGTGAGTTTTTGGCAGAGGCGAGAATATAGGTGCATAATAAGAGAGAATGGGCGGAGTTTTTTGTGAAGGGGGTAAAATGGTTGTGGCCCAACCTGGTCAAGGGAATGAACCCTTACACTGACGATTTTACCATAGTGAGGGTCCGTTGCAGTTGTCTCCGTGAAGCTATGGGTGGATTTTCTGACTGCGACGAGTCCTTACTAATTAATTGAACAGAGAGGGGAAAAGGGTAAGGCTGGGCTTTTCTTTTTGATTTGTTTTTGTCATATTCTTCTTAACCTGCTTTTCTTTTGTGATGCTTGTTTACTTCGCATCCTTATCCTACCAAGTCTTGGGGAGAAAATAGGTAGATGAGAATTATATATATATATATACTATATTATATTGATAATATTATATAAAGTATATATATATTATGATAATATTATATATATATATATGATTATATATATATATATATCATATATTATATTATAATATATTAACTTAATATAATAATAATATATATATCTAATAATATAATATGTAAATGTTATAATTATATGCCCTAGAGCGAACTAATTAAAACTTTTATTAAGTACTAAAACACGTTCTACTGTTAATATATTGTATACCGTCTTTTAATACATTGTAATTTACTTGTTAGTTTTAATTGCTAATATAACCCTAAAAAGACTTGATATTTATAATAAATAATTAAGTAGATTTAAAAAAAAACAATAAAAAAACAAAAAAATTTGGGGCTTTGTTCTTTTTTAAAAAAGCAAAAGTGTTTTTTTAAAAAATTATCCGGCCTCGACTATGATTTTTAAATTCCCAACTCCTTAAGTGAAAATACCCTTTTGAAATTTTTTCTATTTTTAACAAGAAGTTTAAGTATTAAAACTCACATTTTACAAAAGTGAAATCTATTATAAGGAAATTTCCTTCCCTAGATGAAATTTAATAATTTAAAAATGATAAAATAATCTCTCTAGTAATTATATGATAACTCTATAATAAATGAACTTGTAGTATCTACTGTGTGGCTAATGAATGAGTCCCATTATAAAATTTTTTTTTTTTTTGGTCCCATTCACCCCACGAAATTTTAAATGATCTCCATATTTTACCCTCGAACTCGACGCTACTTTAAGATTCTAATGGTAAATTTTACTTTAAAACTTCAAAGGTGGTTGGTACATCATCGATGGTGATGCACCTAATAGTATTTAGGTGGTGAATACGAGTGCTATTTTTCTTGGAATATAATTCTGAATGACGGTTTTGGATGGGGGTGGTAGGAGTTTTCCAGTGAATGATATGTGTTGGGTAAACCAATGATTGGGTTATAACAGGTATCCAATAAAAGGGATGGTATAATCAAGGTGGCTTTGGGGGTGTCAGGGGAAATGAAGGAAACATGGTAGGGGTTTAAGGTGATTTTGGGAGATTCGTGGAAGGGAGTAGGGTTATGTGTGTAAGTAATACTTTTTTTTTTTTTTTAAACACAAGAGTATTTCATTAAGTAACTCTAGAGTTGGTGTGGTATATGGTAAGAATGGTGTCAAGTATAAGAAAGGTATGTTGATTGTGTGGTGAAGATGTTATAGTGTGTTAGATGTTATAATTCAGTGAGGGGGGTTAGGCTAATGGGATTATGATTCATTATGTTGTTTTAAAGAAGCTGTGAGGTTAGTGGGGGCTTGGATGAAGAGGTAAGGTTTGTATAAATGGAAGGAAGTGGGTAGTAAATTAAGGTGTGAGAAGTTATTATGAACCACAAGGTAATTAAGATAAGTAATCTGGTCGTTCTTGTTCTGCCCGTCTCCTTTCCTAAGAAGCGCAGGCTTGTAAAATAATCAGTTGAAATTGTGAATCAATGTGTTTTTTTGTTTTTTTTTTGTGGTGTTTTCTTTTTTTTTGGGGTTTTTTTTTGAATATATATTACCATATGGGGGTATGGGCAAAAATGCTTTTTTTTGTGTATTTTGTTCTTTTTTTTTTGTATATTTATTTTTTTTTTTTATTTATATTTATTTATTTTGAAGGTTTATTTTGATTGTGTGTATAGGTTGAATGTGTGTGTAGGATTTGTGTAGCAGGTGGTTGTGTGTGTGTGATAGGTGCTGTGATTAGGGTAGATGTGTGTGTTAGTGTGTTGGTTAGAGTTGTGTGTCGTTTATGTTGGTTTTTTTAGTTTTTGTTATGTTTGTGTGTTGTTTTTGTTTTTGGCTTTGTTGTTTGGTGTTTTTTTTGGTGTTTTTTTTGGTTTGTTTGGTTTTTGTTTTTTTGTTTTTGTGGTGAATCTGATTTTTTTTTTTTGGTGTGTATTTTTTTTTTGTAGTTTTTGGTTTTGGTTGTTTTTGGTTAACATTTTGTTTGGTTGGCAGGTTTTCAAAAGAAATATTTTATTTTGTGTGATGTTATGTTGTTTGCTGTGATTCACCCGATGTATGATTAGTGGAATTTTAGTAGGAGCTTTTTTGACATTATTGGTGTTTCGAGTGTGGGTGTATTATTGTCTTGTATGCTTTTGTTTAATTACGTGTGTTGAGTAGGAAGGAGATATTTTTAGAATTGTTTAGCTTGTTTGTATATTAGTTGGCGTGGTGGTTGATGTTTGATTGGGTTGTAGGTATTGGGTTGGAATGAGAGTGATTTGGGATTTTGGCATCGGGAGGTTTGTAGAAGAAGAATGAAGACGAAGAAGAAGACGAAGAAGTATATTAAAGTAAATAATATGAAATTTGCCTAACATTTTAAGTGTCAACTTAACAAGTCATTTGATTTTAAAAGATGCTTTGGGCTTCAATGGGTTGGATTGAGATGTCTTCAGAGGATAATGAAAGATTTTTTTTTCTTACCTTTATAATTTATATTTGGGCTTTAGTGTTGATTGTTTAGGGGTTTGTTGGCATTTGTTTCTATAATAAATTGTTACTTAAATTAAAAATCTTTTTTATTGTAATTTTTGCTCAATTTGTGTTTATTTTTTTTCATAACATTTCATACTTTATAAAGTGAAGGAGAGGAGAGGTGTGTGTGGGGCTTGGTTTTTTGTTGTGTGTTTGTTGCGTAAAACTGTAATGACAGTTTATGTTGGGAGTGGTTTATGGGATAATTATGGTACCATTAATTGGTTTGTGGTGTAACTTTGTTTACCGGTCATGGTGAGGGTTGGGGAAAGTTGGTTTGTGGTTGTGGGGTTGGTACTTCTTAGAGTCGTGTGGTATGTTGGTGTGATGGTGTGTACTTTTTTCGTTGGTGAGAGGGTTTTTCGTTAGTCTGGATGATTTGGGTGGGGGGGCTGGGGTGTGCCGATTGAGTGTTGGTAGTTATGTTATAGCTTTCGTAGGTGTGTGTTGTGTTTGTTTGGCCGTCATTTTGTCATGTTCCACAGTTGGTGGTGTTGGTGTTTTGTTGTTTTGGGTGTGGAAGAGGAGGGATTGTTTTGGTTTTGTGGGGGGTCATGTTTTTTTATTTTCATGTTTTTTGTTTTGTTTGAAGTCTTTTATTTTGTAATGAATATATTATATAGATATTTTTGTTCAAACTGGTATGATGGGTTTTCGTAGTTTTCGTGTTTTGTTTATGTTTTCTGTAGGGTGTCGAGGAGTTGGGCGTTGTATGTTGATCGTTATTATGGATTTACCACTGTTTTGTTTTTTATAATAATTTTATGTAATGTGCATACAAAGCATATTTTATTTTCTTATGCAAATAATAGAGTAAAAATATGAACGTTATTGACCATAAGGTAACAGATCAATAAAGCAATAGCGCATGGCTGGCTTGGAGGGGAGCTGTTATCGGGCGTTTGCTTTACTGCTTTATTGACTTACTGCCTTAGGGTCAATAAAATAATACTTTTAATAAAAAACTAATTTTTTTTAGTAAAAACATAAAATGTTTTTAATAACTTTTAAAATATATTTTAAAAATAAATAAATAGATGTAAACTAAAAGTTGAAAATAAATAAAAATAAAAACTTTAAGCATAATACAAATATTTCATCATGCAAAAGAAATATATTAGTTTATCTCTGGCTAAAGAAAATGAGATTTGAGACTGATATAGTGATCGTCTATGTAATTACTTGTTATTAAATAATTTCATTTTTAAGGGTAAAACCCTTTTAGGGGTGTGGTTCCCATATCGTGTGGGTATCTTTCCATTTCAGACTCCTCAAGAACTCATCCTTCGGCATTTCATATATATTGATTGATGTAACATACAATAGACATGCTAAAGCAATTTTTCAGGGGCCGTACTCCCTGGGGGTGTTCAGACTCCCTGCAGCAACTTGAAACTATCAAATTCGGGATCTATGAGGTCAAAATCATTTAAAATTACATCAATATTGGTATATTAAAAGAATATATGTTTATTCAGCACAGCACTGTACTTGCTCCGACTCCGACACCGGGGTAGTGCTCCATCTCCGACTTGTTCTTTTCCTTTTTCATCCTTTCTCCGTCTTCTCTTATGTACTCTATGTCTTTCCATTTTTTCTTCTTTTCCTTGAGGATGCTGCAACCACCAAAATCGAAATCTAGGAGTTCGTTAACGTAGGAAAAGATGCCTTACTCGGTCTATTATACGTTTGCCCATATTTCAACTCTGGCACCGGCAGAGGCTCCGGTATAGTTCACAGCAATATGTGCCTTCTCCATCTCTACCTTGTTCTTAGGACTTCTTCTTATAGCTTTTATCCTATTCTCTTTTACTTTCGATATATTTCTACTTTACTTCCTCCTTTTTCTTACGGAATCACTTATAGAGGGGTCCTCAGGTAATCTTGAGGGCTCGGAAACCCAAAAATCAAGTTCTTTGGCTTCTTTAAAATAGGGAAGGATACTTACTCAATCTATTATACGTTTGTATACAAAATTCAAAGATCGGCTCCAACACCGGTGCCGGAACAGCACCGCGATCCGCAGTATGAGTCATTTCAGACTTTAATTCCTTCGGTGAAGGATGTCAGCTGCTTATTTTCTACCTAGCTAAGCCGATATCCAAGTTAAAGAATTCAACACCCACTTGCGGGGGGCCTAGCAGTATGAAACCGCAGCAACGCTCCGGGGTCTGCACCAACTCTATGTGCTTCAAGTTTGGATGATGGCCGAAAATTATTTCCCGCCAATCAGAAGAGAATAAAATAGACTATATAAATATAATATATAATAAGTATATATATATAGTATATATTACATATATATTACTAATATAAATATATAGTATAATAATATATCTAATATTATATATATATATATATATATATTATAGTCATAACATTGCAGTAATGAAGATGTGATAGTGTATGTGTGGGGTTTGATGGCGCAGAAGAAATAGAATCAAGAATGGGGCGAGATGGTGATTTAATGGATTTGGAATTTATGTAACAAAGCGTTTATGAGATTGAAGGAGAGCATTAACAGTACACATATGTAAGGTAACGGAAGCGGACACCGTAGGCCTAACGGGCAATTAGCTTATAGAGTGTTTATGGGAAGTTATAGGCCATTTTTTTTGTGAAAAGCGTACGTCGAGTAACTGAAACCGATTGTGAGGAACAAGGTGCATTTAGAAGTGGTGAGGATGTGTTCAAATCTTTACATTTTAAACAAATGATTTAGGAAAATGAGAGAGAAGAATTAAATTGTATTCAGGTTTATTGATTTTACAACAGCGTATGAGGGGGCAGCGATAATCGAGCTTATGGCATGTGTAGTGATATATGGTGGGTGTCAGTTTGAATTGAATCAAAAGTATGTGTGAGATAGTGAAAGCAGGTGTAAGAATAAATGGAGTCGAATGTGAGTCTGGCTTAATATCCACTAACCCGAGTCACAGCAAGATGTGTTTATGTCTCCTTGTTATTTAATCTGTATATGGATGGGGTTTGGAAAGAATTAGAGGTGGGTGGCAGGAAAGTTTGCTTAGAAGATTTAGGAAGGTGCACTGCTTATTTATCGAATAATTGGTTTCTGTGTGATGAATGAAGAAGAGTTGAGAGGAATTAGTAGGAGGGGGTTGACAGGTGTGTAAAGAAGTGCTTTGAAAGTAAATGTTAGTAAAGTAAGGTTATGGTAGGTAAGGAGAGTCTCGGTGTGAAATCATTCAGATGGTGAGCAACTGGACAAGTATTGAGTTTGAATATTAGGATAAATATTGATAAAGTGAACGAAATGATCAGAAGTAGTAGGCAAAGTTGTGAATGATAGGAAGGTTTGCTGATTAAATGCTTGGTGGATATAAAGAGATCAAGTCTTGGGGGCGCGCGCTATGGTCTTGCATAGGGTATGTTGTTACTGTTATTAATTATAGTAGCGAATTAGGTTGAAATAAGAGGAGTCTATCTAAGTGTACAAAGTGGTCAGATGTTCAATCTCAGGGACATGCTATTTGCGAGAAGAATTGATAAATGAGGCAGGAAATGTGTCATGGGATTGTTTGGTGTGCAGAAGGGATAAATGAGAGAATAACGAGAGTACATTGAGATAGTTTGGTTATATTGAAATGAATGATAGTCGGTTGTTAAGCGGATATATAGCGGTGAGTGTGCTGCTGAATCTACCGGATGTGAGACCTAATAAACAGTAGATTGAGTCAGTATAGAAATGCCTATGAGGGAATGTGTGAGTTTTGGCAGAGGCGAGAAAAAAGGTGCCAACATAGTGAATGGCGGGGTTTATGAGGGAGTATGGTTGGTGCCACAGGGTCAAGGGATGAACCTACACTTGACGAGATCCCATATTGAGGGTCCGTCGCAGTCCGTGAAGCCCTAGGTGGATTTTCTAACTGCGACGAGTCCTCATTTAAGAGCATAAAGGCGGAGCGGTAAATGCTCGTTTCTTTCGACACTGTCGATACTCTCCTACTACTTCTGTTCCGGTGCACATTGCGATGCAACCTTAACGTCCAGTCTTTGTGAAGAGAGGATGGTGCAATGATATATATAGTATATATTTATATATATATTAATATATATAAAATAATATTCTAGATAAATATTATATAATATTATATAAAGGTATATATATAGAGATTTGTTATATAATATAAAGAAATTAATATATAGATTATATATTTATTTATATATATATATATACTAATATCTATATAATATATATATATATATAATATATATATTATATGAATATTATATTTATTATACTATATTGATTATAAGTATATTATATTTGCGTTTTGAAAGAAATAAAGTATTTAAATCTATTAGCCAAAAAGAGAAGATGATAGTAAAGCCATCATGACTATAAGATTTAAAAAAAAAATCAATCTGCTCTCTCTTCTCCTCTCCTTCTCTCTCCTTCTCATTCTACCACTCTATTTCTCTCTCCATACACACTCTTATGCTCTCTTTTAGAAGGATTTGAAATGTAATCTTTGCCAAAATCAACAAAAAGTGTAAAGGTGATGGTTCATTCAATCTTCGTTCATTTGCTGTATGGCTTATAATTCGAAAACATATTATTTTTTAAAGCTAAAACTAATTTAAATATAAAATATATTAAATATGACTAAAGTAAATATATATATATATATATATAAATATATTATTATATATATAATATATATTAAATTATATATATTATTTATATATAATATTATATATACATATATATATTATTATATATATATAATATATCTAGATATATATATATATATTAACAGAACAGGGCATGCATCAAGTCAACAGCAACGAAAACTTACAACTTGCTGATGAACATTCTTATGGTTCCTCAAACGGTGTATGTTAACTCGCCAACCAACCGAAAGAAACGAAAAACAAAGAATAACTATGAACGCTAAATAGATACACACTCAAGTACGTACAGGTGAAGAGATGTTCATATAAAACGTAGACACAGTATGTCCGGTAATGGATACTACTGCTAATCTTTTTTAATTTAACTTTGTGTCTCCATTTTCTTCTACTCTCGTGTTATTCTGTTAGCTCTCTGACCTTTATATATTATATATATATATATATATATATATATATAAATATATATATTATATATATATATATAATTTATATATATAATATATTAATATAATAATATATATATAATTATATATATATATATATACCGGTAAATAATATATAAGTAATAATATAATAAAATAATAATAATTATATATATATATATATAATAACTAATTTTATATATATATATATATATATATATATATAATATAATATAATATATATATATATATATATATATATATATATATATACTATATTATCATAATATATTATATCTGAGAAGAGAGAGAAGAGAGAGGAGAGAGAGAGAGAGAGAGAGAGAGAAATCTTATATTATAAGAGTTTCACAAGAAATTTCAATTTTAAACATATTTCAAATTGCTATCATTATCGAGAGTGGCATTACGTTCATTTCGCCTCACGCCTCGGATTCGTTCTCTCTCATATCTTTAACACTCTACATGAATCATTTACGCCAGTCGATTCTCTAACCAGCACCAACTTATCTCGCTCTTCCTCACCCCCTACTCCTCCGCTTGACTCAACCCAAGGGAATAATTTTAAGGCTTTGCATGTTTCAGCAACGCCAATTATTATATTATTTATGAAATTATAATATTATATTATATTGTGATTATTTTATTATTATTATTTTATTATTTATTATTATATATTATTATTAGGAAAGGGTAATAGTTGAGTTTAGCGTTATCTAAAAAAAAATCGGGCTTAATATTAAATAGAGTGACACATTTGGTCTTAAACTCCAGTTGCAGATTTGACCTATTTATGATAATTTGTCCTTTTTTTGAATAGTACTTTTATTCTAATTTACGGTAAGATTTCAAAAAAAGTGTATAAATAGTTTTGGTCCTGAACTTTGTTCAAGTGGAGTCTTCATTATAAGAAGTTCAAATGTGTAATTGTCATTCAGAATGTACTATATATAATAAAAGTTTAATTTTTAATTATATTCAGATCAAAGACATTGTTGTCTGACGTTTCTATATATATATTATACTATATATATATTCTATATATATATACCCACAACTCAATATATACTAAAAATTGTAATATTAATATTAAGTAGAATAAACCATTAAGGAAACAAAACACCAACACTCGAACTAAAACAATAACACAACTAAAAGAAACAATTAGGCAAATCACTCTAACACTAATATATACTATATATATATGAAACAATATAATATATAAACAAGGTTAAGGTAAACACTGAGAAATAAAAGAAAAATTAGGATACTTAGATAACATCTTATATAAATATGGAAAGATACTAGTCATTTCTAGAATAGGCACCCAAGTTATCTAAAACCATACTAAAAAACTATACAATAAATATAATAAAAAAAAACAAACTAAAAAATATAATAATAACAAAAAAAAAAAAAAAAAAATAAAAAAAAATAAATATAATATATATATTAATTCAATTGCCTTAATTTAATATTTAAGTTAATATTTAAACATTAAGTTACAATAAATGAGAGAGAGGCCGAGAGAGAGAGAGAGAGAGATGAGTCGAGAGAGAGAGAGAGAGAGAGAGAGAGAGAGAGAGAGAGAGAGAGAGAGAGAGAGAGAGAGAGAGAGAGAGAGAGAGAGAGAGAGAGAGAGAGAGAGAGAGAGAGAGAGATTGGCAACGAGGGCGTTGACGGGGTAGTGCCCGGTATCCTCTGCTATTTAAACGTTAGGTGGGTCAATTCTCCCATACAATATATAGGAAATTAACCCTTTCATGTAATAGCCCACAAGGACCCGACATTACGCTACTGGATATAACTGTAAAAGCGAGTAGATACTGAGAAAGGGATAAATCGTACTTCATGTGTGAAGAAATGTAAGTTGAACATGAGTTTAATCGTTACATTTAGCTGAAAAGGAGAAAGAGAAGTTTATGAAATATAAAAAAAGTTGAGTAAGAAATATGATAAAAATTGGAATACCAAACTTGTGTAGAAAGAGATAAAAGCACTAGCTGAGTGAGAATGTAAAAAGAAAAATTATAAGGAGTGAATATCCTAAATTAAAAAATTTATTTTAGTTAAAAGCGTAAGCTAAATAGCTTTTTTTTTAATAATAAATTTATTAATAAAAAATTTTAAAAATGCTGAATACCTAGTAAATATTTAAGTTTCTATTTCCTAATTCTTTCTTTCAAATCACTGTTAAGAAGCTGGTAACAAATATTCCAAAAAGACAAACAAAAGCTATGACAAACACTCAATATCTTACCAATATGACAAACAGAGAAGCATGAACCACTATGACATCCAGAGAGACAAGAACCAATGTATAAAACAAACTCGAGGTGGACACAGTTAATCAAAAAGTTAATTTTATTAGCCGTTAATCCCTTAACCTTCGATAACCGCTAATCAGTTACTTCGCTTAAAATGTAACGAAAGTTAAAATAAATCGTTAATATTAATTTTTGATATTTTAAAAATGAGAGTTTTGCTCTAAAACCAACTAGAAAGCTGTCAAAATTATAAAATAGTTTTATTTTTGCAAAATTTTCATGGCATTAGAACCCAAAAATAAGTATCTTTTCTTGTTTGCTTTAGAGTTAAAAGAGACTGAATACCTTTAAAAGACCTAAGAAAGGTTGATTTATATGATTTTATAAGTGTGGCACCTTTTTTTGTAGGTTTTTAGAGGTTTTAGAGCAACAACAACCAAAAAAGGAGCAAAAATAACAAAACATAAAAAAAAACTAATGAGGGCTAATAATATTGTTTAAAATAAAAGTCGGTGATCGAGTGCAGATAAATTATAGTAATTGTATTAAAGAAAATAAAAAGAAATATTGATAACGAGCCCGAAAGGTGTAAAAATGAAAAAATGAAATGCATGATATATGCATAATTTAATTTTCTATTTCTCCTTGTTCTTCATTTTATCTTTAAGCAAAGTTTTTCCCTTCAAGATTATATATAAACAAAGTTTATATCAGAGAGGGAAATTTTTTGACCCTTAAGATGTCATTCCCAATAGAGAACAAACGATCGACTACAGAAAAGGAGGGGAACACTATGTTGAACATTGTCTGTTATTAAGTTGATGTAGTTTCCCTCAAGACAAGTCTTGATCATGTTCTGAGTTTCACCCTTCAGAATTCAGAAGGTGAGGTTTCTATTTTTGAAGGGGTATTTTGAGGAAATCTGTAAAAGAGAAATTTGGACATAATTTTCTTAATTTTTAATCGATATGCATGAAATATAAAGCAAAAGAAATAATTTAACGAAATATACAAAATCTATTTTGAGTGTTTTCTGTGTCTTTAACAGTTTGTTTTACAGTCTCAATATCTTAAGAAAAGTCTATTACAGAGAGATATTTTACGTGAAAAAACTTGGGCTTATCAATAAACAATACAAAAAAATGAAAAAAAAATGTTATTGTTTGTTTTTTTGTTTATAAAGAAATTTTTTCTGCAAAAGAGTTGAAAAATTTCGTTTTGAAAATGAAAATTTGCTAAAACTTTTTTTATTAATCATCCGATTCATAAAAAATTTTCAGAGTAGATATGATTGAGCGTGTTACATATCTTTTATTTAAAATATATAATTTGCTTACCTAACTAATTCTTTATTTTTTTTTAGTTGGCACAAACGTGTACTCGTTAATTGGCACAGGTTTAGGCATGCACAATTTGAGACTGTATCCTTGACCCTGTACTTACCAAGGTCCAAACACTCTATAAACACACAAACAACATCAAACTACATTCTTGCTCACAAGAAATATTCCCTAAGGCATAAACAATAACCTTCGGACCGAAAGACACCCACAATAATGTCCCACATTCGCTCTTGCTATCAACCGCCCCCTCAAGAATAAAAAATTAGAATATATATATAAAACACCCTCCTCCCACTTCCAAAGATGTATCTCCCTCACTCCGGATCACACAAGAGACTTTACTGAACTGCTCCTACCGGCCCTGATAGCAACATATGTCGAAGACTCCAGCTTCTCGTAAAAGGGGAATGAAGGCAGCAAAGTATATAATATATATATATATTATAATATATATATTATAATATATAATAATATATATATAAATATAAATATACATCATTGATTATAATCAAAGCTACGCATACATAATCACTACCATAACACAACATGACTACCTACGGATTAACATCAACGCAACCAGACCGTAAAAAAACGTCTAAAACTCAGAATACATAAGCAAACCAAAATAACAAAAGTAAGCAAACAGCAACTACCCACCAACACAATCACATAAAACAAATTACAGAACTACATCACACAAAACACCATCAATGGATTAAACAAAACACCATCCCAAACACACTAATACCACTACCTATCAAAACATAACATTAATATTATAATACTACTAAGAAAACAATAACCTAAATAACAAAAAGAATGACCTGAACATCACAAACGAAGAATTAGACTCAACTCCCCACATCACCCCACCCGCAAAATTACAACCACACACACAACCAGTTCACCACTAGTACAAATCACGTAGACAAAGAAACACAAGTAACATACAGGATAATACACTACCACCATGCCAAGCTCCCGATCCAACAACTTCATCATAGTAAATTAAACTAATCTCAATCCAAATCTCTTATATACACAACACAAAACCACACATCACTAGATTATAGATTATATAACAAATACGACAATTAAATTATAACTACACCAGTATAACGCCAATGTAAACTCACATAATAACAACGTAACATACCACTTACACACTAATTAGCTACCTTAACAAAAAATCAATTCCTACCAGACATAAAAAATTACATCCTATACAGTACCAATATATAGCTAACATACTAATCTCCAAACCTCTCAAGCTACTACTCACATCTCATCAACTGACTTATCTGCCAATCGCTATCCTATAAATCTAATTAAACCCAATGATATAAGTAGATAGACACTACACGGATAAAGTAACAACAACACATCCCAAAAATACATACATACAACTGAATTAATCAACCTATACAACTAAATTAAACATAACAACTCACCATACTATCATAATTACTGATAATCCCACACAATCAAGAAGAATAAGAACAGACACAACAAAAAAAATCATCATACTAACGAGACTAAAAAGTACGTCTCACGATCCCTGGTCGCAATACGACACACACACACAAATCATGAAACCGAACACATATACTTATACTTACACCAAAACTAGTACTGATAACTAAAAGAAAAAACAGAAGATAAATCAAGACAAAAAGAAACACTAGGAAATTTTGGTCTTTTAAACTCTCTATCCCAAAATATCTAGCTATACTCATAGCAAGCCCCGAATATAGCACGCAAATATAAACATCTTATTAGTGAGAAGGAGAATAAAAATATGATAAGTGGGATCTTTTTTTGAATCCTAAACTTTTATTATGTCGCTCGAAGAACGCCAGAAAAATAAATCATCTTAATCAGCTTTATAAAATATGGAGCACAGAAACATAAAAATTCACCATTCAACCAAATAAATCAAAAAATGATCTTCAAGTAGTGAAACAAAGATGCTAACAATAACAAAACTATAATCCAGACACGCCTGACCTATCACCAATGCTTGACAATTACATGCTATCGATATTAATAACGAAGTCTTAAAAAACCACAACTCCACACTAGATTAACATCATGCTATACATACACACAACAAAGAGCAACCACTAGTAACGACACACACACACACCCATAGAGAGACTATACCAATAAGATTATGTGGATTGCCAATTAAACACAATAAGCGATTCATGAACATTACAGAAAACTGAAAAATACAAATCCCAATAAATTAATAGTGCTTGATAATAAAATAATTAAAGTTCAAAAGAAGTATGACAGGTGAAAAAGAGAAAATTCAACCATATTACCTCATAGACAAACAAGCGCGAGAAGAAAATTCACATCAGAAGAACCTCCAAAGAAACAAAATCAACACAACGGAGTACGATGGTCTATTAAAGATTCTTTAACAAATTAATTAATAGGAAATAATGCACTTCCATACCTAGAAACAGATATTGACCAACAACAAAATCAGACACAAATTCTGAGTTAGAGAAATTTGGATCTCACCATAATGGATAGCTCTAGAGAACCAATAATTATAGATCTTAATTCAACACACATCTATTAAATAATCAACTACAGAACCAGCAACACACGTATGGAGAAGTTGAAAACTCTGTAAATTCCATGCTACACACGAAACCAAAACACTTAAACACATCAGACACACTTGGTCAAGTATTGAGAGTATAAAATAATACAAGATACAGGAAACAAGCACACACACTAAGTCATATCTGACATATTCAGCAGATAAAAGAATCAACACGATAGAGAGTCAAAAAGACACCACATAAGGACCAACAAAATAAATTCTGTCAAAATAGATCATGAAAAAGAATTAGGTACAATACCACACATCATTCTACATACTTACAAGAGAACAATGACTTGACAACACAAGAGTGCAACCTCTAGAAGACACATAGCGATCACTACAACACACGACAATTAAATGATCTAAATAATAGCAACTTGACTCAAACTACCTCACATAAATACAAGTTTACACGTCCAAACAAGGCGCGAGTCGAGAGAGCGTGACAGTTCAGACAAGTCAGTGGAGTCGTGACATCTATCTCCAAAGTCTACCGACCACAGTACACCGAGAATAGCAGAACTCGAAAGTGCAAACACCTGCACACACACGAATACAGAGAAGCAAGCAATCGCAAACTGCAGATATCGTAATACGGAGTACGGGTGAGTCGGAAGCCGAAAATTTATACAGATTCATTATTATTAATTATTATTACTTATTACTTCATTATTATTTGATTATTCTATTATTATTATTAATTACCTATTATTATTATATATTATTATTATTATTAGTATTATTATTAATTATTATTATTATATTGAAACTGAAAGTATTAACTGTTTATTAAAATGTGTTTTATAATAAAAATAAACAATATATGTTGCATTATAATTGTTAACTTGTTTCCGAAATGAAATATTATTATGTGTTGTCATGTATTGCGCTGCGCCTGCGCTTTATATCTGTTGTACTATAGATGAGCGGATTGTGATTTGAACTATTCGCGGATGCGGATAGGAACACTCACCTATCCGCGGATTTGAGGAGACACTTCACCTACAAGTTCTTCATATGATATATATAAATGAGTATTATATATATATATTAATATAGTATATATATATATATATTTAATAACTAAACTATATATATATATATATATTATAAATATTTATAATAATATTAATAGTATATAAATCTACTATCTTATTTTATATACTACCTAACATTATAATAAATATAACTAATATATTTAATATATATCCGGGGACAACCAGAACCATAGACAGACACACCATAGAGCTAACATAACTATATAAAAAACAACACAAATAACCAATAAACACAGAACAAACCCCACATCATTCAAAACAATAAACCATTCTATAAATTAACTATACTATCAATACCATCTAACTTACATGCTCACCACAACACACAAATAATACTACACAACACTAACACAAAAACCAACCACAAACATACATCAGCACATCACCGACCTCAAATCACCGATATCACAACACTCACCATACCGCTACTTACAAACTACAACTACTAAACACACTAAAATATTGACATGATACTAGAGAGCATCACGTTTCAACTCATGATGACAATACCAAAGATATAAGACTACGCTCATTCGTAATCAGCACTAACTACTCAAAGCGGACAGATGACGACACACAGCATAAGCTATTGTCTTCTGCGAGCATACTCTCTTCAGGAACATCACACGACATGCCCACTCCATACATAAGTATACGCAACGATCAAGATCCACATGCAGAGATCCACCCATTATTAGAGCACACCAAACACATTCCGCATTAAGAGCAACTAGCACGGAACGACTAAACAGCTACTAAAAATCACCCGCACATCATCCCGGATAACATACTATACCACCATATAATAACAATACCACAAAACACAACTAACTCAATTAAATGAATACTATAACACAATAAAACAACATACCTAACATAATAATTAAACCATAAACAAAGTACAACAAACATACAATACTTACCATCACTGAACAGCAACCACATTATAAGCATCACACCAGGAACATAGTCATAACAACCACAAAACTACCGAACAACACACTCAACAACAAGTATATACTACATAAGCTCACACTACATAACTCAGTAGCATACTAAATCAAATCCATAAACACATCACACCTCAAAATACCAACACCCAATAAACTAATTCAGGAATTCAAAAATAAATAACAACTCATACTAACTAACACCAAAGCAACCTAACAAAGCCTACACTATCACTACACAGAATATATTACCCCCCCAACCAACCGATCTAAAACAAAAAATTAATACAAACAACATACTACCACCATCAACACACAAGAATCTAATACACTTTTATAATCTATCAATTAACAAACATAAAGATACTACCAATAAACATGATATCAGTACAACAACTAAAGCATATCAACACTACGACTCTCAACCAACACACACCCAAGCACACACATCCCCCATCACAGCCGATCATCTAATATACGAAACCCCACAACACAATAGCACAAACAAGCATACCAAAAAAAACACATCTACATACAACAACAATCCAACTCCTCACAAACTAACACAAGAAACCCCCGCCATACGAAACTCGGCAGCACCCACACAGATCAAAACTTCCGTAGCCCTCAACTTACTAAACTACCAGATCAATACTATATACAAGGAAAACATACACAATTATATAATATACTATTACAGAACTACCATAAAAAGTCTAACCAGACTATATAAATGATATACTGATAGACATTAACACAAGAGAACAGCGTACTCTAAACGAATCTATGCACACCAATTAAAGGCGAACACACATGTAAGCAGCTAGCACACATCGCTGTGTACATTCACAACGACAGAACCATAACCTCCTATACACAGAATTACCACACAATGGTCGAAAAAAAAGATAATATCAAAATCTAACTAAACACAACACGAGACACAACTAATATCTCAATTCAATGAAAATCAGCTAAAGCATTATGATCCGTAAGCATACTTGCTAATCTATTAATTCACAAGATAAAAAACTAAACTGAAGAATATATCAATAGACAACGCACTAAAAGAACAATCGATCGCCAGATAAACTACACCTTATTGAAGCCAAGCACAGCAGGCCAACTATCGAGCCGAGATTTCGCAAAGAATGCTGAAAACTATATGTTACACATTATACCGAACATCAAACACAACATAGGATTTATTCAACTACACAAAAAGCAGTTATCGCTATAATTGATATCTTCGAGTACACAAACAGACAATAGCCTGCAACCCTCTGAACAAAAAACATATCTAGCATAACCAACGCTTGCTAGACAAACTAAAAATCGACGTTACTATACAAAAAACAAACAACCATAAACAAAAAAACACACCGAGACACAAAAAGCGGATTCGTCACAAGCATATTCAGCAATATGACAGGCACAAAAAAACAACAAAACAAACCACACACTAAAACAGATAGTGTGTCTGCTATCACCAGCAACTCAACTATCTTCTTTTTATAGCAGATGAAATTTCCGCGCTTTAGCAAAGAGATCATACATAGGTATATGCCTAAACTAAATTTTTAACACGCCTTTGAATCAAACCACGCAATAGCTCAAAAGAGTCGCATTATGATACTATATCATCACAAATAAAGGGATACAGAAAGAAAGCAATCTAAAGCGCTTAGGAATCGTTTTGCAGATTGAAATCTAATATTATCTCAAGATTAGTGTTTCTGTACTTTGAAAGTTCCTTACTTTTAATAGTAGCATTTATCACAGCTTTCCAATCGTTTCATCTGAGGAATCTCGTCTAGCAAACAAGAATTTTCTGAGATAAATAGTTCTTAGTTACCTCTTCAAACGGTTAAGAGAGTAATACAATTACTAAAATCGTATTATCATCAACCTGTCAGCCTTTACCTTTGTGTTTGATCGAAGCATAAGGGGAGACAGCTTCATTATTTCTTCCCACCTCTTCAAGCATCTTACCAACTATTCCAAAGAGTCTGAAATCTTGCGTTACAGAAAGTTGAGGAACAAGTCTCATAATTTATAAATGAATACTATACGCTATCCGCAAAAAATTCATAGGCTGAGCCTGAGTAAGAGAGAAAATATCGGAGCAGATATCTCTACAACCTCTAGTCTAACGGTTATTACCGTATAGCATTTGGATTAGATTCATTGGAAAATGGTATATTTTTTTATTCTCAAAGCAAGCGAAAAAAAACTGTTGAACAAAGAAATGTTTTATTGTAACTTTGTAAGCACTAAGTTGAGTCAGAGTCGAAATTTTGGATTGCTGGAGTCGGAGTCGGAGTCGGAGTCGGAGTCGAAATTTTTTTTTACAGTGGAGCTTCGGAGTCGGATCGGAGTCGAAAATTTGTTTATGGAGTCGGAAGTCGGAGTCTGGATCGAAATCAATTGAATTTAAGGAGTGGGTCGGCGTCCGGAGTCGAAAAAATTTATTTACGACTCCGCGTCCCTGCAGTGTCAAATATTTGCGAAAAAAGCTTATTACGAAAAGTGAAAAACATTTTGTGCCATGTATGTAAGCAGCTAATAAAATGTGGAATAGGTATAGAACATATGGAGGTAACAAGATCCAGTCAAAATTCAAGAATGAGGAATGGAAACATTGGTAAAGGCAGTGCATTAAGTGAAGCCAACATGATTGTTACTGAACAAATCTTCTAATTTTCAATTAACTTTCCTTGCATTGAATGTGAAGGAGAAATATTTCCCATTAATGGTAAAAGAAAAGAGGCTAACCACTTATTTAGCTCGAAAAAGCTATCTCTTCGTGAAGAATAAATTGGTCTAAGTGGACTCCTTCTTTATGTAATTTGGGAATCCAATATAAATAAGGGAGTGTTGGATTGGACACCAACTTTTTAAAATATTAGTAGAGTATAAAGTTGATATATCTATGAATGAACAATTCTATGAATTAGAAGGATCAGTGTTTAATTTTTCATAACTTTACATCATTAATTAGTATAACTTAGAGACATAATCAACAAAGTTCAAATAACAACACCGCCTTTGTCAGCTTGCGAAGATAATACTTAATATTTCTTTTTAAGAGGAATGACTGTAATCTTTTTTAAGGTATGTGCTTTGCTTTAATGTTTCACGAAAAATATGAAAGTTTTTTATTGAAATAAATGATGTAAAAAAATGATGTTGAAAAGGAGAGATTCCAATAGAACACAAGTCAAAACCAAATAATTGTGCTCAAAAACATCAAGGTTTGATAGTGGGATAAATAGATTATATAGGTATTAGAAAATTTGCCCACTTAGGAAAGATATAAACAAAGGTGAATAAGATCTGATGTAAATGTCTTCATAGTTAAAGTTAAGATGACTTTTGCGATGAATGAAGAAGACCTCTTTTGTGATTGATCACAAACCGTTTGAAAAAACTTTAATGATAATTACAATAGTAAACAAAAAGTACATCCTCTTAATAAGTGTTAAACGATTCTAATCAAGAATGGAGAAGACTTTCGGAAAGGACATGAAATTAAGCTTGGTTAAAATCCTTAATCTAAAAGAGAACCCGGAATGGGGATTTTCTTTTAAACAGTCATGTAAAAGACACAAGCTAAGTTCTTTCTTTGACGCCTAATCTCTTCTTGCTGTCAGTTATATATTAAGTGAAGTTTACTAAAGAAATAGGTGTAAAAATTTCGTATGAGCGAAAAGTTGCAATCCATCGTGGTTTAAGGATATTTAGAATTTCAGAGGTCTGCTTCAAAATCCACTCTGAAATATTAAACTTTTTAAAACATTTAAAAAAATAAAGGAAAATTTAAGAAAAATAACTAAACGAGAAAAAGTTTACGTTGAGAGCTTATATCCCTGTCCTCCTCTCAGAACTAAAAAATTTAAAAATTATTAAAACACAAATAAAATCTAAACATTATGATAATACAAATAAAAATGAAAAAATCAAGAAAAAAAGACGTAAACTTGATAACTTTTTATCTTTGTGCAAAGTTAACTATTTCAATAGCAAGTAAAGATGATCTAAATAAATCTTTTAGTGATTGGATCAAAATTAAAATCGATAATGTAAAATAATTTTTGAGAATGAAAAGGCTCAATCAATGTTTAATTTTTTAATTCTTGGAACGAAACAAAAATTTTGCACCATTTCAAAATAACATGATCTTCTTGTGTAAATGTCTAAATACAGCAGACTCTTTCATTGCTAATTATATTTAACATTTATTAATGATTAATGGATGAACGTACAACACTTACACTATAACATTAAAAAATACAAAAAAACACCACCAATGAAGAGCCAAACTAAATATACTGCATAAACCACTTATTAAGAATCATAATAAATAAATATAAATGAAATAACACAATAACCGTGACAGCAAAATTACTTACAAACATGTACAGTTGAAATGTGAATGATTTAAATTTGGCAGAAATTTAAAGCTCATAAAACATAAGAATAGACAACAGGTGAAAAGGTCATGACTAGCGCATTATATAAGACTTTAGTCACAAGAGACGATTAACTATAAATTGTAGGATAGAGATTGAAAGAAAATTTGTTTTCGTTCCACAGAAAAAAACTTAAAAATAATGATGTGAGCAGTCTCAACATGCAAAAAGTAATTTTTAACCTACTGAAGGATTTTTCAATCTTGATCAATCACTAAAAGATTTATATCAGATATATTAGGACCTGCTTTGAAATAATAATTATTTTTTTGGATAGATAAAAGATTAAGTAAATGTAAGCTTTTCGATTTTTGCTTGAATTATTTTTTTCATTTTTATTTGTATTATCAATATTTTTTTATATTTTTATTGTTTTAATTAATTTATTAAATTTTTTAGTTCTGATGAGGAAACTAAGGGATATAAGTCTGGAAACGTAAACTTTTTCTCGTTTAGGTTATTTTTCTTAAGATTTCCTTTATTTATTTTATATGTGGTTTAATAAAATATTTAAATATTTCGATATTTCAAATTATAAGTTACCCTTAAAATATTGAACAAATATAAAATCACTCAAAACATCCTTAAACTCAAAGTAACATATACAATTAAATACAAACACAGACAAAAAAAACCAAACACAAAACAAAAAAACATAACACAAAAAAAATACAATATACATAATTACAAATATAAAATATAAAATATAATCAATACAGTACCACATAAACTAATAAGAATTTTTCTTATAATAAACACGTATAATATTATAATAATACTAAACATAATAATATAATAAATAATAGTAATAAGCTAGAACAAAGAACTAAAACAACTATCACACCTATAACAGATAACTAAAATATAACCTACCTACTATAATTATATAGTATATATATAAATAAATATATATATAACTTTATATATATAATATTAAAGCTAAAACCTTGGAAATGTGAAAATGTAAATAAAAAAAAAGTCCAAGCTACGAATGATTTTATAACAACAAAAAGCATTTCGCAATACCAATACAAATACCAATAATAAAAGAAGGAGCAAATCAATCGCTTCTTGCGATTTCATTGCTCGCCTTTGCCCTTTGAAATCTTGTATTCATGTTCATAAAATTCAATTACCATGATTATATATAATATAACTTATATATATATATATATACATTATAAAATATATAATATACAATATATAATATATATAATATATTATACTAATTCATATATAAAAAACCCTATTACCTTAAATACTTATCATATAATAACAAAACAATTAAAGATAACGTACGACTAATAAAAATCAACTAAACAACCAATTAATATATAAATATAACTAACAATAACCGATATAGAGAGAGACAGTAGAGGAGGAGAAGAAGAGATGACAAAGCAGAGAATGATGACGAGAGAGAGAAGAGGAGAAGAGATTATTCATCACACTAAAATTAAATAGAATCGAGAGAGACTAAAGGAGTATAGGGGGAATCGTAGCGTGGCGAAAATGTTCGGACATTCGCTAAATACAGAATATACATTAGCCGAACAGAATATTTTATTTATTTTTTTATATTATTTTTTTAATACAACACGATGTCATCTAGGAGTTGTTATTAACTTATACGGATTTCCGTGACGTCGACACGCGTTTTAATTCTCGATTCAACACGCAAGACCCGGACGCAAGTCCGCAACCGGAAGCTCGGAACGCCTCAGCAAAGCTTCGATTCACCAGCACACCAAACAAACAACCAACACTCGATAATAACGTTTTTTTTTCTTCTATAATACCAGCTACGATATTAACACATACTTATATTAGCTTCGAATAATAATACGTACAATGTTACATTATATTACAGAATGAGTCACGAGAGATTCCTCAGTAACATAGTAATGTTTAAGTAAAAGTACAACGAATCTAATATAATTTAGAGGATACTATTATTATTAATAATATGACTCTCAATATCAGATACAATCCATAATATAATCAGCCTATAATATCTATAGTCCACGTCTACACATAAAGAAATTATAACGACGATCAAGTCCTAAATATATAACACATACTACATCAAAATATACTAAAACACTATAATCCAAATAATAAAACCCAAAATCATAATGACATACCAACTAAAAAAACAAATATAAAATATATCTTATATTTAAAACATAACAAAAAAAATAAACAATCTGATCAATAGAGTATATGCGAAAAGATACCGTTTTCTTGAGTGGTCCTAATAAAGAGTGACGTTAATAAATAGAGACCAGAATAACTAAATTTATATAAAATTCTAGATAAGACTCTTGGAATTTTAGTCAAACTATAAACGAAGATTTACTCCACTTAATGGTATAATATATAAATTATCTATATATAATATATATATATATATATATAAAATAACTAATATATACGACTACTAAAATTGTCAGACAAAACCTGAATAAAATTAGATAATATACATAAAAAAACACTCAGCTTATAATACGTTGTGTTAACATATCATTAGTTCAATACCCAAGACTATCTATACAAAACATAATACGGGTAGGACGTTGTGTTACTCCAATATATTTTGTTACATAGAAATATATAGCATTTTTTTACGGGCATTCTATAGTCTCGTAAATTACTTTCGAAGTAAAATATTTTTCGCACATTCATACGACTCGGTACGATAAAAAGCCAAGAATACATGTATATGTAATCAGGTATACTATAAGTTTTAAAGAACATAAAAACCTAAAAATAATAAATATTATATAAACTATATAATTAATATTATATATATATGATTATATATATTCTATTATACCAATAACAGAATAAAATACCATAGATAGCTACTACGTAATACGAAGGGGAGAATCACAAAAGGTGGCGGATCGTTCGGCATTCACGCACTAGCGATATACATTCCCGAATACCCGTAGATATTTTTTTTTTTTCTTCTCTAAACACAGACCGTACGTTTACATCCAAGATAGCGAGATATACGCCTTTACATATGTTCGAGAAAGAAGATCCAAAGTAGGCTATTGAATTTAACTAAATATGTGATGAAAAAGTTCATACTTTGATCAGTTTTATTGTATCGATTTTGTGTATATTTGTCAAATTTCTGTAATATTAATTAGGGGCCTATATCATCGGATAGATTGATACTCTTTTACAAAAATAATTTTTTTATTCGATAATAATTGATAACCATTTTGGAAAAGTGAGATGCGAATTTTCGATTTTAAAGGAATGCCAATTCAAGTAACTTTTATCATTATTAGGTTTAGTGAATGAAAATAGTCATAATTTTTTTTTTTCTTGGCAGTAAAGATTATTAGGTGGTTTCTGTAATGCACAGGAAATGCAAGTGCAAATCGTCATGTATATGTAACCCTGAAAATTGGTACAGGCTTTCTTGTAGATCAAAACTCTGCATATTGATGTCATATTTTCATTCACATAGCCAAGCGGTTGTTATAAAACTCAAATGCGATTCTGTTACCATTTTCCATAATTTGTAGTAAATATTACTGGTCATACTATGCAAAATGTAAATTAAAACTTATTGTGTGTGAACCATTGGTGTTGGAATAGTTTATTATTTTTAATGGGATAATAACATGCATTTTTTTCATTTCTTATTTGTAGATAGAATATTCGAACTGTGAATGTCTTGAGGTTATGCATGATTCGCACACGTCAACTCGTAGGAAAGTTTCCAAATCACCCTCGTAATTTCTTTCCACTCCACTCAATATTATCGTGCTTACTGGATGAAACGTCAAATTTTTAAATGCTTTGACTGGAAAATTGTTTCAACGGTTGCTGCCAATAGATGCTTTTCAAATGTTCGTCTGTCAAAGTAACGTTGAAGAGGAATATTTTTGGGATTTGCCAACTGTTGCAGACATTTATGTAACGATCCTAGTAAGTTCATAATCTGACATAAGTATAATTTTTTAATTGTTTCATATATCATATATTGTTGCACATGCTTTATCATTCGCTAAATTTTCTTAAAACCATATGCTAACAGCGATAATGAATAAAAATAAATATGATTATTTTTATTCCATGGAAAATTATGTGTTTTCACTCATATTGTAACAAACAGATAAGATCAATTTCATTTCATAAAAGATTGATTCAATATATAGTATTTATCATCATTTTTTTTTTATGTGTCTTCGATCACAGTCTTCTACACATGTCAGGAACGTTAAACATCTTCAAAGTTGCACACGAGAATTTCTCACTTGTCAATATCTGAGTCTTAAATCTATATCTGTAAAGATTCTTATATCGTATCTCACCTAAGTGGCGAGAGTATTACTTAGAGCTTAGATTATATAAAATACGTTCCCCAGATCTTCTCAGGAGACCATATTACTAACTCTTATTTGAGAAAGATAATCCAATATATTTATTACTACCTCGGAATATACTTCTTTTCCATACATGATGACTTTAGGTTTAATAATTCATTCTAAAAGAACCTCCTATATTGAAAGTACTCCTCACCTGTTCGAGGGATAGATCCATCTCGACGTAAGGGCACACTGAAAAATCTCATGTTGCTATCGGTGATAAAGAAAATCATGTTGAGAATTATATATGAAAGATTATTGTCGTTTAACTAATTCAACCATTCGATATAGTATAATGCAAATACATCCTATACAAAAGCTCCGTTTATCTTGAGTTATCTAATACATGTCTATCAGTGTAGTTTGGATTTTCGTTGAAATTCATTAGAGCGAGTAGTCTCACCACAGATTATGTGATACAATGTGACTGATTATTTCTAAGCTATATAATCAGAAATATTAATATTGTAGTTTTTGCGAAAGAATATGTTTCCATGGCATGGGAAGACAAAGTCTATAGACGAATTAATAGAAAGGAGTATGGGTATCTTTAATTTCAAATCTTATCTTTCAATTTGAATCCTCCTCATCCACCACATTTTCCACATACTGTTATTCTAATTGTCGATACGAAATATTCTTTTCAAAATTTTTAGCATATCAAGGCTTTTATTGCGCAGAGAAAATAGTGGCATGGGTTAAATCAAATACCAACTATTAGTCGCTGTGTCCACACGAGAGGGCTAGATAGTATAGAATATCTGTTACATCTATTTTATCATTGAAACAAATTGCGGCGAAAAATGAGAATTTTCATTAGAAATTTGGTCTCGCCAAGGAAAATTATTCACGGTTTCCTATAACATAATTAGGCTGCTGTTTGTTGTCTGTTTAATGGAAGACTAATAGAAATTATTTTTGTTCATTTCCTCCTTAGAACTAACGAAACATATAGACATTCCGGCTAGAATCTTTTCGTACACATGTGCCGCACAGTCGGTGTGTGTTGTACATTTTGGCAGAGTGTGCAACACTCATCTTTGAATTGCTAGTTTTAGCCATGCTAAACGAATTTGATTGGAGGTCTTAGATATATCAATCGCCCTTCCATTTGAAATATCCAAAACCTCCTTTTCTTGCCTATACCCCATATAAATATACTACACATTCAAAAAAACTGTGTTGTGAAACTTTGCCCGTCACTTTTTGGTGTATTTTCTATTTTTGATTTTCTTTCTATTCATATATCACACAGTTTTAATTTAAACTTAATTACCCATATTTCGGCGGATATGTCCTTCGTAGGCAATGTTCATAAAGCATCTTATTCAATAGCACTTTCATTGTACCAAGAATTTATACGATATTTATCTTATCTTTTATATATATAGATTATAATATAGTCAAATTGTATCTAATATTATGATTTTATCCTATATGATTCACATAAATTAATAGCGTAAAACTCTAATTTTATAGATAAATGTCAAAGCAAACAGGCGCCGATTAATATGGTCAAACCTCGATTATGGTAATTTTCCCTTTCCTTGAGTAACTGCAGAAGTTTGGACAATATTTCTGCAGCTACCATCACTCTGCAGTTATGCAGGATATAATTATATGTTATCAAACTTATATATATATTATATATAATTATATATATATATATTAATTAATATATATATAAATATATATATATATTAAATTATATAAATATTATATATATATATATTTAATTAATATATAATATATAATTAATTAATATAATAATATAATATATTATATATATATATATATAAAATAATATATATATTAATATATATATATATATATATATTATATATATATATATAATTATCAATATAATATATATTATATATATATACACTCTACTTTTTGTAATGTATGTGGGTAAATGTTAAAATAGGGTGAGCTGTCGCTGGGTGAGGAAGAGGGGATAGCTATGGTATATGCTGATGACATAGCGATGGTGGCGAGCGGCAAGGAGTCATTACAAATGGTGATGACAAGATGGTCGGAATCGCTACGGGATAAGGGGATGAGGATAAACAAGAGAAGACGGAGGTGATGAAGATTTCGAGGGAGAGGGAAAGATGTGGGATCCAGGTGGATGGGGTTGTGTTGGGAGACATGGAGAGCTTGTTACCTGGGAGTGACGGTGAACTCGGGAGGGGAGATGACACAAAAGATCGAGAAATTCTCGAGAGGAGTCAGGCGGTTGTACTCTGTATTGAGAAAAAGGCATGTGTCAAGGAAGGTGAAGATGCTCATCTATACCACGATGTTAAGACCCATGCTGATGTATGGAGCGGAGGAGTGGACTTTGACCGCTAAAACCATAAGAAGAGTGAGTAGAGGTGGCGTAGATGAAAGTGCTAAGACTGATAGTCGATGCAAGTAGATGGGAGAGGAGAAGAAGCATGGAGATTAGGCGGGAACTGAAGGTGGAGTCTATCTTGGATCTGGTGGGAAAACAACAGTTGAGGTGGTACGGACATGTTAGAAGATTGGAAGATGAGAGGTATCCGGCAAGTCGTTATGCTATACGTCCGGAGGGAGAAGACAAGGGATGACTATGGATTCGTACCATATGGTGATTTAACGAGAAAGAGAAAAAGGGTGAATGAGAGTCGCTGCAGAGCTGAGCCGAGAGTTGAAAGATTGAGACGAAACCTCGAATAGGTGGAGGAAGAGGAGTTGTGCCAAGACAGGACGGCATGAAGGGGCTTCGTAAATGACAGAGCACAGCCCTAATCTTCTCGCTTGGTGAGAATATATATAATATATATTATATTATATAATATATATATATATATATTATATATTATATAATATAATTTATATATATATATTAATATTATATATATATATATATATATATATATAAAGATATTATGAGATACTTCAATATTCATAATTGACCAATTATAGATATATATACTCTTTCAATTTAAACTATCAACACATTACGCACATCAAATAAATCCTTATCTACTTTTGATTTCAAATTGTTTGAGAGAAAAGAAAAAGCAGTAGAGAACATGACAAACGTATATCGAAAAGTGAGAAAGAGCACAGCGCTTTACAGGCCCCCTTCTGTACCATAATTATGAGAGTGCTCGTCGAAGCAGAAAATCCACCTAGCAGCTAATCATGGAACCGCGTTACTGGTATCAACTCACTATGGTAAACGTTCAATGAAGGGTATTCATCCACTGGTACAAAGGTGGGCCACAAACAACTGACACACACACCCCCATTACAAAAACCCCTGCTCGATTCTCTCACTTATTCATTGCACCTTTAAATTCTTCGCCTCTGAGACCAAATCTTCACACTTATTCTCTTCCTTCAGACATTTTCGACTATTCACCGAACTCCAATCCCACTTTCGATCATTCACGGCTCTCCCAGTCATATGTGTTCGGGTGTTCACCTAACACACTCTACCAGATATGATCATCCGAACTTGTTAACCAATGAACCTCACTATCATTCATCCTATTCAACTCATAGATTCTCAACAACATTCATCAAACATAACTTTCTTAATTATACTTCTTCATACCCTCTTTCTTTACACACACACACACTCTCTAAATACGTTCATTCCTTCTCTTTTATCAATTCTTCTCACAACCATCAAGTCCCTAAGATCGTCCATCTTGTAACACATTGTTAACATTTAAGATCAATATTATTATTTATATTCCAATGTAGTTAAGAAATATAAAAAAAACACAGGTACATAAAAATAAACCCCTGCTATTGTAAGACACCTAAGCCACTTACTCAAAGTACTTAAGTTCCCTATTGTCACTTCACCATACAATTTTAAAATTGCCACCAGCCACCTTCCTAGCACTCCTTAACTATAAACTATAATATTTATTGCCATATTACTAATTATCATTATGCTCATATATGAATATTTCTCTATAATATAACTACTACTAATAATATATATATGATAATATATACACTATCTGTAATAAATGCTGAGAATAAACTTATCAATAAATTTAAAATAAGACAAAGACCTTTAATAAATTATTTCAAACATATTTATATTACAATAATTTTATTTATACTATATATACAGTGGCGCTCTTTGGGAGACGATGGTAAGGCCAGTTAAAGGCTCATGCAAAAAATTAACAACTTCACCAAATCTTATATTAACAAAAAAGTCAAAATACACAAAAGTATTATTGAGTTTTTGGCATATCATATAGATTTTATACTATTTATATATTTTTTAATGATATATATATCATTTATTATATTCTATTAATATAAATAGTTTATAAATGTATATTAAAATCTGAATAAATTATATACCTCTGAATATATTATTTGAAAATAGAATATATATTATATATATTATATTAGATTATATTATATTATTATATATATGATATATATAATATAATTATATATAATATAAATATTAATTATAAAGAATGATTTATTTCACGATATACTTAGGCTAGCTTTAATTAATGCTCCGATCCATCAATTTTTACTCAGATTCCTTTTTTAATTAGTAGCGATCGGTGTCAATTGTTA
Source organism: Trachelipus rathkii (assembly GCA_015478945.1). Classification (NCBI taxonomy): domain Eukaryota; kingdom Metazoa; phylum Arthropoda; class Malacostraca; order Isopoda; family Trachelipodidae; genus Trachelipus; species Trachelipus rathkii. The sequence continues at coordinate 66,595 of JABUQX010034778.1, forward strand.
CTTCTCGAATTGATCAAAAAAAATATTCCTTATTCTCTGAGGCTGGGCAACTGTGGATGTGCACCGTAAACGATGTCAGTTAGCAGTACTTTTTATTTTTTTTTAAATAATCCCCGTTTAAATTGCACTAACGAAACAAGATATATATTTAATTTAATAAATAAAATTTATTTATTAACATAATTATATAATATATTAACTAATTAATTAATTTTATTGCATTTTGTCGTTCCTTCATTATACTGAATATAATGTAATTATATCGTAATTAGCTTAACTTTAAATTAGAGAGTGAATTGACTCCGCAAAAATCAGAGTCGTAAGAGAAGACCGCGTTGAGTCAAGGACTCTTCCTGGGGCGAATTTAGGCTTGCTCTGCCGGACCGAGCATTAACTCCGAGTGTGTCAGATATATTAATAATAGATGAGTCATTTTGTGGGGAGTTTTACTTATTAATTAATTACGATGTTTCATATATTTTATTATATTAATTTATTGTTGACGGATTTTGTGTGTTAACTGTGTTTGTAATAAATGAGCTGTTAGTTTTATTAAAATACTGGGATATTGAATCGTATTCGATTAAAGCTTCTTTAATTGACTAAATTCTTTTTCGAGTTGTTATGAGGCCCATTGTATTCCAAATGTTAGAAATATTGGAACATTCATTCTCTTACATTTACATTGTTGCAAATGTAAGTAATTAAATAGTAGATTAATTATATATAAGTAAATAGTATATATATATATATTATATATATATATACTATATAATATATGTATATATATATATATATATATATATATATAGTATAATATAGTAGTATAAATAAATTAAAGTTGATTATATAATAGATGTGTTTGCATAGTATAAGTACTTTTCAGGTTTTAGGTGAGAGATAAAAAGATATATAAGAGAGATATATTTATATTAATATATATATATAATATACTATAAATATATATATATATATATATATATATATTATATATACTATAGTATATATATATAATTGTTATTGCCTACTCAAGAATTTTGACCACGAGCCCCACTGATATATAGATAATATTAGATATATATATTATATGGAATATACTATATATACTAGTAATATATATATATTAGTAATAATAGTAATATATATATATTATATATATATTAATATAATTAGTAATATATATAGAAGATATATTATGAATATATATATATAGGTATATATTATGTAATATATAGTATATCTTGTATTTAATCTAATAATGATAACACAGAGCGTAAAAAAAATATAAAAAACAAAACTGTAGAACAAAAGAGAGAGAAAAGTGAAAACAGAAGAGGAAGATAGAAGAAAACTGAAGACTGAGGCTGCGCTGAAAGAACTTCTAACTAAAGTCTAATAGCGTTCAGATTCCAAAAAGTGAGATATTTGGGAAATGGGACGGAATCAGGGGCCCCTTGTTTAATTATTGGTTATTGTCTCTTGGTCCAGATTTAAATGTCTAACAAAGAAATTTACTAAAATTATTTCTTTGAAAGTCTTCTAATTTTATATAAAAAGATATGTAAGTGATAAATATATTAATTTAGATATTAAAAATTGTTGATAAAAGCAGAAAAATTTCAAAGAGAAGATTTCAATTTTCAATTATAAAATTAATACGACTCTAAAAAAATTATCTCAAAATTTATAAAAAATAATATAATATTGAAATGGGGATATTTGTTTAGAAGGATTTTCAGCAAGGATTGTTACTAAAGTTATTAAATTAATTATAGAAATGAAAAGATTTAAATGAAAAATCTTTATAAACAAATTGCAACTAAATTAATCTGGCCAGAGGAGTTGGATATAGCGAACAAGTATCGGATTATTTCACTATGATAGGAGTCAAGATCATCTTTCGCCTCTAGATTACTAAGGGCAGAGGTAACACACCTCCTAAAATTCGGGTCTATTTGTCCACATATATAATATTATTATATGTACAATGAGCGACAGTAGATGACTAGCAAACTTCCAGTTCCTTTCACTTTTTCTGCTTGTATAAGATACTACCTGGACTCAAGCATTTTGGAAATCTTATGGCGACTCATAGAATACTTTTATTTTATCGAAGTGAGTCTTAGTAGAGAACTGATAGGTTTCACTAGGCAAATTGGAGCGAAGACGTTGCTGTAGTTATCCACTGAAAATGGCGTGAAACCTCTACCTGAGTGAGTAAAATCATCATAAAACTAGCGTCGAAAATCCATTGCGCCGAGAAAGCTATTTTCTACCGGTTCTATAAGATCAATAATTTTCGGCAAGGAAAGGATGAAGATGCTATTATAATTGGTCCTAACATGACAGGCGAAAGTCACTATTACCTACTTGTTTAGTAAGATGGGATAAATAATATTAAAATATATATTATATATAATATAATATAATATATTAAAATATAATATTATTAATTATATATAATATATATATATTATTATATATATATATATTATAATATATATAATATATATATATTATATAATATATATATATATTATTATATATATTTATTAATATTATTTATAGTAATAATAAGTATAGATAGACACGTTAATGAAAGTTCTCAGATTTTTTATATATATATATCCTTATACATATGTTCGTATCGATACCAAAATAATATAATAAAATCAGAAATATATATAATATGTATATAGAATATAGTAAATATATATATAATAAAATCTCTACTATATATATAAATATATAATTATATATATATATATATATATATACTATTTATACAATATATATAATACTACTTAAGTTGTATATATATATCAGGGCACGTGTCAGTGAGGACTTGTCCCTCAGGTAAACAAGGAATAGCTGATAAGATATAACAACAAAGTCATATCAATATGGCAAATTCTACAGTAAGAGAGATATATATACCATTATTTAGAAATATTAATGGACAATTGTAAGAAATATTATAAAGTACTATTGTCCATAAAAGGACATTCAAATATTAATTAACAATAGCACTAAATAATATTTCTTAACTTCGAATAAGTGAAATTATATATATATATAACTCTTATAAAAAATAAATATATAGATATATAAAATATTATGGTATATATAGCAGAGAGAGAGAGAAGAGAGAGAGAGAGAAGATCCTGATTTGACGACATCATTCCAGACACTGGGAACCTCATGCAGAATGTCTGATGAAATTAAAAATGCCTTTTAGGCATAATGAGTGATATATTGATGTTAATATAATAATATGAGATAGCTCGTTGGATTTCACCCATATGCCAAGAGTACACAAATATTAGGAATTCCATAAAAACAGGAAGCAAGCATAAAAATCTTTTGCTCTTTTTACAAGTATATACAAAGTGGATAATTTGTATATATAAAAATTTATGATAAAACATAAAATGAAAGCAAACTCAAAATTTTTATGGTATTATAATATTTTTTTTTAAATATTGTAAAAAATATAAAATAAATAATTCACTCTTTTGTAGGGCATGCGGAACTGCTCCTAACCTTTAGCCCTACCTCAAGAAGCATCGTTCCATGAGGTACTACTATATATTAATTAATAAATTTATATATATTAATATAATATATATATATTATAATAATATATATATTATATATAAGTATATATATAATATAATATTATATATATATTATATATATAGATATATATATATAATATATAATATATATTATATATATAAATTAAATATATTATATATATATATATTATTATAATATTAATATATTATAATATATATATATAATATATATAAATTTATAATATAACATTATATTATATATATATAGTATTTATATATATATATATATATATATATATATTATATAATATAAATATTATTATAGAGAGAGAGTATTATAATGTATATATATATATATAATATATGAAGATATAATAAGATATATGAATAAGTAATATAAGAGTAGGGATGAGTTGCCTTTCTCTATTAGTAATCTTCAGCTATTCCAATATAATTTTATGCTTTGCTTACGACTACTGGATGTGACTAGGATTATCCGTTTATATGAGTATAATGAATAGGACTATCCAATTCAAATTGCCCTTTGTTGAGTACCCAAAATCGCGGCTTATCAGGCCTCCTGGTGGGAAAACTATCAAGAGACTAACTCTGATATCGTAAGGTGCACGGCTAACTCTCTCCTCTCTCAGTACTCTTATAACCAAAAAACCTATCACACAATAATGTTTATTTCTGCCCCAAAAAGATAACATAAGTATAAATGCGCAACACCTCGCTCTACGCAGGGGAATTGAAACTCGCGACACGCTTAATTGAAACGCAGTCGAGTCAACCGAGCGCCAACATAACCCTTTCCCTGTGTTTTAACCTATAACATTAAATAACAATTACTTTGGTGATTATATATACTGCATTATATTAACATATAATAATAAATTATCTTGGCCAACCTCATAAATATTAATTCATTATAAATATATATACTAAGAGTTTTAGTTCAGGTTATAATATATAGGTTATACTCATCAAAGAAACTACATGAAACATATTGATTACTGTGATATATTCAGTATGCTATATATATATAACTATTATATATAATATATATTAAATTATTATTTCTTATTATATATCTGCTAACATAATACTTATATACTCTATCTCATAGTATAGCTTATAAGGCCATTATTCGCTCCTTGTTTGAGTATGTTCTCCACATCTGAGGGGGCTCCGCTCCAACCTTTTTGATAGAGTTGAGTCTAAGAGTAAAACATTGATAGACCTTCCCACACTTTCTAACTCTCTTGACACCTCTGATTCTGTAGCGTCATCGTGACTCTCTATCTATTTTCTAAAGATATTACAACGGCATATGCCCGAGGTAGTTACCACTCGCATTCCCACCTCCATGCGTCGCCCTCGCAATACAAGGGTGCCATGCTCTCGCATGAATTAATTTTGAGTAAGCATTGAAAATCCCAGACTCGTTCGTTGTGGGGCCTCCTTCTTTCCACTGTTCTGTGGAACTCTTGCCATCTTCTGTTTTTCATACGTATTTAATCATCGTCTCTTTTAAACACCACGTCTTCCGCACACTTAAGAGATCTGCTTTACGTTTGTGCTTGAATCAGTTTTCTCCTGATTCTAATCCTTGTCTCCTTTTGAAAAGGGGCTCAGCCCTTAGGGGTTCAATATATAGTAAGGACAAGAATTGAAGATTACTATTAGTATTAATTTTATATATTAAAATATTATATATAGTATATTATATATAATATATATATTATATATTATTGCCTAAATATATAAATTACCATCTTAATTATATATATAATATTACTTATATATTATATAATATATATATATATATATATTAAACGAAACCCACTAACTGCCTAAAGGTTTCAATGATTTGCTTGGCAGATGATGAGCGAAATACATTATGAATGAGTGTGTTAAATCAAATAGTCGGGCAAATTCAAATATTTTTTTAAATTATTTATTTTATTTGTATTTTTTAGATATTTGATATTAAAGTTAGTTTCTATGTTTTTGACTAAGGAAAGAATGGTTTGAAAAATATAAATTTTTAAAATCTTCTTGGTAATAATATATATTATATAAGTGGGGGGATAATGCCGATCATTGTCAGACACGGCTCATCAACACTGCAAGACATGTGTCGAATAACAAATAATTAAGTTCGGAATTCGTTGAATGCCGCAAATGTGGCGTAACTTTTACGCGCAGAGCAATTTCTAAAAGTCGCGTTTATCGCAGTATCTCGACACTTACTTAACTGAACAGTTTTTTTTTATTACGATTGTATTAACATGTAATACATATTTGAAAGTATATATATTATTATTAATAGGGAACATAATAATATCATTAATTTATATTCATGTATAATTAGTGATATATTATTATTATGTTTAATATTTTAGTTTATATATTATTATATAATTTTATTATATTAATTTTAATTATTATTAATATAATTTTATATATTATTAATTATTAAAATAATATTAATTATTTAATTATTTATATTATATTATTATCTATTATTGTTATATCTTTATTGAATAGAGAATATGTTGTTCATTCATTATAATCATCTCACTTATATATATTCTGATTAATTATTAATCAAATTATTTATTATATATATGAGTGTATTATATTATATTATTTAGTATTATTATTATTATTATTATTATTATTATTATTTATTATTTAATTATTATTATATTATTAATTATTATTATTATATGTATTCTATTAAGAATTCGTTATATATTATAAACTATATAATAGTTCATTTTAATAATTATTATAATTATTATTCCATAATTTTGGAAGGGAGAAGAGAGATGTTTCACAGAAGTAGAATATCAAGATTTTCAGTGTAGAGTGGAAGGGAGATCCGTCACTCGAAATATAATAACGTCTTGTGATATAATTAGTTTAGTAGAGGAGTGGTTTCTTAATTTATTACTATATCAAACATTGTGTGAATATAGATTTCTAATCTACAATTTTGAGATAAATTTGTGTGTATGTTACGAGAAACTACAAAAAATAGAGTTACAAAAGAAATGTGTTTAGGAAAACGGATTATAGATTATGACTACTTAAATAATATATTCAAAAATGTTAAAATGAACTTTACCAGTATGTGCATTTAAGAAGGATGTTTGCAGTTTCAGTGGTGATCCAGTGAAGTTTTTGGTGGCAAGCCAGCTCTAACAACTTTCCTCTTAAGTATCAAACATTTCAAGTGGTATATATAGTGAGGTATTTATATATATATTTATTATAGATTAATATAAGTATAATATATAACATAAGGTATATAAAAAGATAAATAGAAATGTGTATGGATTACGTATATATATATATATATAGATACGTATATTATATATATATATAATATATATTTATATTTCTTCTATATTAGATATAACTATCTAGCTATTTGATCAGTATTGAAATTCACGAACTATAAGTAGTGTATAGTATTATTAAATATTATATAATTGTGAGTTTACTATTATTATTGACATAATGATAATAATATATTAATATTATAATACATATATTATATGTATATAATTTAATTTAGTTAGTATATATATATATATATATTATATATATATAATATATATATATATTTATATATATACTATTATATATTATATATATATATATATAATATAATATATATATGAGTGTATAATATATTATATAATTTGATATAAATAATTATATAGGTATATATATTAACAGTACTTAATATATACAAAGATAGAATTTATATAGTAGTATATATATATATATATATATATATATATATATATTAGGGATGGAGAGATACCAAAATTTTTCCCCATACCGCAAAACTTTCAATACTTATGCCGATACCAAAATGTTTCCCTACCAGACACCGAGTTCCGATGCCTAAAGCATACCGATTTCGATATCAGATTTTTATATCATTACCCTTTTATTTTATATGTATAACATCCACAACGTCTTCAATATTTAATTAAGGAATGGGGAATATTCAAGTTACCTAACCTAACCTAGCCTATCAGTATTGTCTAGTTAGGGATTACAATTTCAATTTTCTCATGCGCGGATCCTAAACTTTTAAATATATGCTTTAAACAAATATAACATTTAAAACTTTAGGGACAGAAGATATTTTTTGTTGAACATTTGAGCTACTAATAATTCTCGCCAGTTAAAGATTCTGTAAAAAAAAAAAAAAAATTCAAAAGAAACAGAAAATGTCGGAAAAAAGACCAAGTTTTTGCCGCGTTCACGAAATATAATGAGGGTGAAAGGTCTCATGCATCCCATCATTAGCTCTTTCCAATATCTACCCATTTGTGAGTAACGGAAGACATCTTTAATATTTCAACCTTTTAAGATTCTCTTTTCCGTGAATAATATTAACCATTATTACAGCTGCAGGTAGAAGAAGAGATTCGCCAGCAGTGTGTGGTTTCTTATCTTTTGCTACTAGGTAACTTACTTCGAAAGAAGGTTGCAAATATTTTTCATTAAGCTTTGTGTAGTTTTTTGTATTGTGTCGATTTGATTATTACTAGATTGTAACAGGCGCTGGAAAAAATCTATTGGCTTCAATGCATGATCTGGATGTTTGCCTTTCAAGTGTCTTTCTAATCTTGACGGCTTCATACTATCATTGGCAAGGATTTCATGGCATAAAATACATAGTGGACGAGGCTCGTTATCAATTTGGGTATGTGTGTAAATCAGTATTTAAGATAATCATTTTGGTAATTTCTAATTTTTTATTGAACTTTATTTTTTTATTTGATGATCCAGCCTGTGT
>JABUQX010034778.1:87500-102873 GCA_015478945.1 Trachelipus rathkii
AGCTTGACAAGAGTAAGCAAGGAGAAGGAGGAAACCCAAAGAAAGGGAGCTTAGAGAGAAGTTAGGCATGTCATACCTGGTCAAAAGCTTTGGATATGTCGAGCACTCCCCAAAGTCCCTAAGGGCAGAAGACCATAAATCAGTTAGATAGGAAAGTATGTTACCAGTTGACCTAGAGCGTCGAATGCCATACTGATGATCTAAAAGAAGGTAATGAAACTCCAGATGATCCAGGAATGAGAGTTAAGAGTTTCAAAGATTTTAGATAAAATATAAGTGAGAGCTATAGGGCTATAGTTGGAAGGATCAGAGGTGGTACCCTTTTTCGAGATCGGCTGTGCATATGCGTGCCTCCAGCACTAAGGAAATGTATTAGTATTAAGGCATAGTGAGTAGAGTTGAGCGAGGACAGGCGCCAGCTGAGAAGAACATTCCCTCAAAACACGGGGAGGAATGCCATCCGGGCCACCAGCCTTCCTGATATCCATAGATCTCAGATAGATATCCATGCACCCGATCATGCGTAATTACAGGAAGAGACATATGAAACCTGAGAGGAGAAGGAGTAGGAGGAGGGATGTCGGAATCGTTCAGGGTAGAATTAGATTAAAAAAGGAGGCCGAAGAGATTAGCCTTTTCAGTACAGTAGGAGAGTTAGCTACAGATTAGTCAGAGAGAATAGGAGGAAGAAAGGTAGATTTACAAAAATTACTAGAGATGTTTTTGGCAAGAGACCAGAAATTTTTAGCAGTAGGAGAGCCAAGTAGGTTGTCGCACTTTCTTTAGTGAAAATGAGCTTAGCCTGCCGAATAATTTCCCTGCAACGATTCCGATCAGAATGGGAATTAGTAAGAGTGATAAGTGAACGAGAGCTTTTCCATGCCCGATAGGCGATGTCTCTTTCTTGAATGGCACTAGAGCAAGCTCCATCGACCAAGGATTTTGTGGAGAAAAAGATTTAGATGGAGATGGAATGAACTTGCTCATCCCCTCGGTGATTACGACCCCTACCTTTTCAGTAGGGATCGAAGCCTCCTCTGAGTCAAAGCACTATTCATTCTAAGAATAGTTAGCAAAGAAACTGATCAATGCCCCCAAATTAGCCTGATTAAAGTGCCAGAAAGCACGTAAAGGTCATGGTGGAGCTGCTGGAGAAAATGTATTATAACTTTTACCTACGAGATTGTGGTCAGAGTTACCGATAGGAGGGAAAATGGTGTATTTATATCGAGAAGGAGTAGTGGTGAAACATAGATCAAGCGTGTTCAAGAAATGGTTAGGTCTGTCTGGGATATATGTAGGTTCCTTAATTAACTGCTCCAGATCGTTGAGATCACTGAATGTTTTGTCCTCCTCCCATCTTGCATCAGTATGAGAGGAGCCCAACCACTCATGTGTGGCATACGTTGAAATCCCCTAAATAGAGAACCTCAACATTTGAATGGGAAGAAGTAACATTCTCATAAGAGGTAGTAAGATATTCAAAGGACATTAAAATCTTTCCGTTAGGGGAGCAGTAGCAGAAACATAAGATAATGGTAATAATAGGGAGAAATATAACATCAAAGTTAGGAGATTCAAGATTCTCGAGACGTGTTCATGAGTGTTAATGTTTATATAGGCACAGACTCCATCATTCAGTCGTAAATTATAAAAAGAAATTATAGTTGGAGATATTAAGTTTATTTGAAAAATGATCCCTGGCTAGCTGTGTCTCAGACAGTAATAAAATGTTAGGTTGAGAGTTAGAGTGGTAATATTCAAAGATTTATGTTTAACGCGCAGGCCAAGGACGTTGGCAAAGTCAATATTGAACCCCGACCTGCGTCCACCCCTACGTCTTCCCCGTTAAGGCATTCAAACTATGACACCCGCAAACAAACCTTAAAACCCCAAACTCAAATCTTAAACAAACAACAAAATCATATACAAATAAACGCCAAATAAACAGAGAAAAATAAATAATAATGACTTATGGCAGAAATGATAATAATTCACGACACTAATAAAAGAAAAAAGTAATTTACCACGAATTAGTAAACCCCCCAAACCCAAATTTAAAACAATAACAATGATAACAACCACAATAATAATAATAATAATAATAATAATAATAATAATAATAATAATAATAATAATAATAATAATAATAATAATAATAATAATAATAATAATAATAATAATAATAATAATAATAATAATAATAATAATAATAAAATAATAATAATAATAATAATAATAATAAAGCTTTAAAATTTATTAGGAAAAGGTAAAATTGAGATTAAAAATTGCTGAAAAAAATGTAGCCTAATACTAAGAGCGAATTAAACTAACTACACTAGCTAATCTAACTAACTAACCTACATGCATGTTAAAATAAATGACAATGAATTATCCTAAAAACTAACATCAGCTAGCTGTCTTAGTTATAAAAAAATCAAAGATTAAAACGAAATTCTTATCTTTACGATATAAGATACGGTTTCTTCAAATATTAAAACCAGGGATGACACAAAAAAAATCAAATGAAAAAAAAATCAAGTGAAAAAAATCAACTAATTTTTTTCCTTGGTTTTTTTATTATTTATGATTTTTTTTATTTTTTTTTATTTCTTGTCTTTTTTTATATATTTTTATTTTTTTTAAAAATATTTTTTTGTATATTTAAGTGATTTAACTTCAATAGAAATAAAAAATTAAAATAAAACTATAAATATTATGAAGTTTTTAATATATTTTAATTGAATGGAGTGACTCGATAGGCCCATATGCACAAAGCTGCAGCGCCTAGGCCCTATTTTTAGTTTTTAAAGTAAATTTTTAGTATAAACACAATGTTTTCCATTTTGATTTATATAGAATGAATAAATTACAAAAAAATAATACTATATCGTTTTAAATAGTTTGTTTGCAAGTTACATTTCGCGTGACGTCAAGAATCAGAAAAAAAAATCAAAAAAATCAAAAAATCAAAAATTTATTTATTTTCTAAAAAAAAAAAAAAAAAAAATCACCAACCCTGATTAAAACCTTTTTTAAAACTAATAAAACAGAAAGACACTTAATAAACACAAAAAACTTATTAGGGGATAAAATAAATAAGCAAATAAATAACAATCAACTAAGTAGACACACGTCACTTCATTTAACCAAAGGGAGCACTGATTTAACACAAGAATCTATCTATCTATCTATCTATCTATCTATCTATCTATCTATCTATCTATTTATCTATCTATAGTATATAATATATATATATAATATATATATATATATATATATATATATATATATATATATATATATATATATATATATATATATATATATATAATATAGGAATAAATATCGATTTCAGTTACAAACAGATATATATAAATATACAAATGAAATAATAAAATATATTATATATAATATATATTATATATAATATATAATATATATATTATATATAATATATATTATATATAATATATAATATATATATTATATATAATATATATTATATATATATATATATATATATATATATATATATATATAACCCTTTTTATACTTTTTTTTATAGAAAAGAAAGATATTTTGAACACTGAAGATGAAACATCCTTAATTAAAAGGGAAATTGAAAGGGAAATGGTTAAAACACTTTTAAGTTGCTCAATTAGAAGTGTTGAGATATTGCAGCAAATTTGTATTCATAGAAGGAGGTTTCCTTTGTGCGCTTCTTCGCGACTAACTGATGTTCATAACGTACCTCAGCTTATTTCTACACTTCTTCAAACGAAACCTTGGAAGAGGGAAATTGAAGGACAAACTTTTATTTTCACTAACAGTCAATGGATAAAGCAGTCTACTGAACAAAAAGAAATCCCAGCTATAGAAGCAAAACAGTGGCTAATTCTTTACAGTCTTCTGATGTGTGATCAAGATATAGGAACGTATCAGTTAACACCATCCACAAAAGAGGATTTTTTCAAATTAAAAAGCCAACTAAGTAATGCTGTTGATCAGATTCCAGATTTGGAACCTTTATATCGATTCATTTCTTCCTTATCTTTCATGACACCACAGCAAGAAAAGTCTCCTTGCTTGATTGTTTCGATGCCTCAGATTGGAGACTCACCTTGGCAGTTGTGTAAGAACAAAATTAAATCACTTTTGCATCTTGCATTTTCGAGACGCATTTAATCCTAGTGTTTCAACTCTTTCAATGATTGCTTCAGGATTTTCGTCAGCATTTAATTTCGACACTCTTGAACTTCTTTCCTCGGAATCTCCATTTTGCGCTAATTGTTCGAAGTCAGCAGACAAACGATGTTCTCGTTGCCATGAAGAATGGTACTGTAGTAGGTAAGTTTCAAATATATACATATATATAATATATATATATATATATATATATATATATATTATATATATATATATATATTATATTATATATATTTATATATATATATATTATTATATATTATAATATATATAAGAGCAGTAAAGAAATGTTTTGCAGGAGAAGAAATGTGGAGTTTTGGCAGAAGGCAAGAAGGAAAGGTGATGATAGGAGAGAATGCGGGGTGTTGTAAAGGGGGTATGGTTGGTCCCACCTGGGCAGGGGATGACACTACTCTTGACGATTTCCATGTGAGGATCCGTCGCAGTTCGTGAAGTCTGGGTGGGATTTTTGATTGCAACAAGTTCTACTAATTAATCGGTACTGAGGGGCAGTAAGGCTGGCATTCTTTTCGAATATTTGTCATATTCTCCTACTGCTTTTCTTTTTCGATGCATGTAACGCACCTTACCCAGTCTTTGGGAAAAAGGTAGATGAAGAAATATATATATATACTATATATATATATATTATATATATATATGTATATATATATTATATTATATTTATATATATATATATTAATTATATATATATTCTATATATAAGGATAACACACCGCCACGGGCAGGCCCTAAGTTAAGGAGGGGCTGTACTCATTAAGTCGCAAGACGACCAAGCCAGGAGAAAATAGCGTAACATTCTCCACCCGACCATTTGCGAACCTGGGACCTTCGCCTTGTTTGGCCATTGCTTACACTGAGCTACGGGTCTTTTATATAATAAATTAAAAAACATACTGCTACATATATAATCATATAGATTCAAATATATATATATATATATATATTATATATATAATATTATATATATATATATATTAGTAATATATATATAATATATATATATATATATATATATATATATAGTATAATATAGTAGTATATTATATATATATATATATTATATATTTATATATTAGTGATGGATCGAATAACAGCAACTGCAACCGCAACCGCAACCGCAACCGCAACGGCAAATGCGAACCAACCGCACATATTTTGACAACCGCAACTGCGATTGTCAGAGAGTTATCTTTTTAAGTTATCTTTTTATTAAATGTTAAGCTTTCATTCGTCCTCTATATCCCAAGTAATTCCTTTCATTGTGTCGTTAAAAACTTTTCACCAGACCTCAGATTTCGAGGTTGAAGAAGGAAATAAATTAGCTGTACAAACAATAAATTCAGAGTTACCTCGAAGATTTGATAAATTTGGAATAAATTTCTATGAATCTAATATATCGGACCGCTTCTAGATCATCGATATAAAGGGAAATTTTATACAACTTCTTATGTTTTGAAAGAATTTCATGAAGAGATAGCAAAACAATGTAAGGAACTTTCTTCAGAATACGAGAAAGATTTATTTATTAACAGACATCCTAAAAGAATTAAAATTGCAGCAATAAAGCAATCTTCAACATCCAAGCCAAAAACTCTGTATGAAACCATGAATGTTCATTTAGCATCAAGTAGTGATTTTGATGCAGAAATAGAGCTTAATGAAAGTGTTTTGGATGAAATAGCATATCAAAAGAAAATGGATCGATCCCGAAGATGATCTCTGATGTAGTGGAGAGAGAAGCGAACTTACTTCCAAAAGGTTGAGAGATGGCTAAAAGATATTTGTCATGCCCCATCTAGTAGTATACCAAGCGAACAACTTTTCGAGCAGAGCTGGATTAATTATGACGAGGAGAATGATTAACAGAAGAAAGATTGGCTTGAACAATTGTATTCTTAAATTAAATTGCCGCTTTAAAATTCAGTACAACAGAATAATAAGAAGCACTTTGGTGGATACTTTCCTAGCTTACACAGGGGAGGAGGATAGGGAAGTTGGATGTGGTGTTGATGCTTCGTGTCATAATGGGTACCTGTTCAGGGACCCTAGTCCACTCTTACAACAGAGGTCTAATTAACGACCCCCGAATTTAGAGACTTTAGGGTAATGATATAATCTTTATAATCTAAAGTTTAATAAAAATATACCCACTAAAAAGATTGTAGTAAGTAATTAATATAATATAATATAATTAATAATAATAAAAAAAAAAATAAATAATAATAACAATAATAATTTTTATTATTATTTTATTATTATTATTCTCATTATTTTATTTTTATTATTAGTATTATTATTTATTTATTATTCTTATTATTATTATATTTATTTTATTATTATTATTATATATATGTATTTCTTTATTATTATTATTATTATTTACCCTCGTGAATTTCACTTATTAGAGGTTAAATTAACGTATTCGTTGCCGATATTGCATTATATTTTATCTTAATTTGAATCTAGATTTTACAACAAAACGCGGTTGTGTCGGGTGTTTTTTTAGTTATTTTCTTCCGTCAACTTGCTTGCAAGTTGTATAGAAAATTGTATCCGTATTAGAGTATAAAATTGTTTTAATATATTATTATCTAATAATATATAGTATACATTATGCAAATATATATTTATTAATGATGTGTGGGTATCAGATGTTAGAAGCATGAGTATGTTAGATCGTTGCAAATAAGTTAAAGTATTGATGTTTGATAGTGAGTTGAGGTAGTAGTAAACATATTATAATGCCTCTCTCTCAATCTTGTAGTTGCTTGTTATTACATATATGTCTCACGTGATCGCCATACTCACAGTTCCAATCTCCTCGCACATTGTTGTGTTGTGTATTATGTATTATCATTTAAGATAAAGTATAATTCCGTGCTCCTCTGAGTGTGGTTCGTTTTATATATTTAGGGTAATTTAAAACCAAAATCCGCTATCCCTCTACTCTTTTGCTTACATTAATGTCACTTATCCTTCGAAAAACCTCATTATGTCTATTATAAGTGAATATTTATTAATGTTTATTTATTAGCTTAAATTGCATTTTCTGTCTAATTTTAATTATTGATTTAATGCTTTTTGTTATTCTTAAATTTTCAGTTTATCTTTTTAAATAATTTAACCATTAACTTCGTATTAAAAGTACTTATCGATTAATATGGATATTTTACTATAATTTATATATAATTATTAATATTATATATAATTTTATATCATAATTATTTATTCTCTGAAAGAGAGAATGAAATAAGTAATTATAAGATAATATATTGAATTTAAAGGTGAATTTAATCAATATAATACTATATATATATTAATTCTTATATATGATATTAGGATAAGTAGAGATTTAAGATAGATAGATATGAATTAGATAGATAGAATAGATAGATAGAATTTAGATAGATGATAGTAGATATAGATAGATTAGATAGATAGATTAGAAAGATAGATAATGGTAAGTGAAAAGAATGAAATAGTTCTTATTGCTTCTTGATGTTTGTAAGTAATGGTAGTTTTCTATGTGCATAATTTTTCTGACTAGATATAGTCATGGCTACATTCATTTTACTATATGTATAATATTTCAGCAAAAAATTTTGCTGATGCGAGTTCCTATTACATTAATAAATTAAAAAAATATAGATATAAGTTGATAAATGGTTGTAATATAGATGTTTTGTTTATGTTTTGATTCATTTTATATTTTCTTCCAATATATAAAAATCTCTTTTTATGAATATTTAATTTGCTTAAGTTTATCTTTGAAAGAATATTTGTACAAATAAAAAAAATAAATTTTATTTTTTTTCAAATATATTAAAAGCAACAGTATTATTCCAAATCTCACCAATTTTTATTTGGCTTATAATTAATATTATATATATATATATATTATAATATATATTTTTAAATCCTAAATCACATGAAGAGTTAATTAAGTATTTTGAAATTGCAAACCCTTATATATCTGTCCAACCCTACATTTGACTGTATCTCCACACGAAAATGTTTGTAGGTAATTATTACTAGTATATATATAATATTATAGGTATGTTATAGAATAATTTTGAAAATTAGCTGTATAATTTTTAAAGCTTTAAATTCAATACTCATAATCCTAGTATATATTCGTATTCATTCTATAGTTACACTTTTAACGTGTTTATTAGCTATAAAGAGGGTAACGGGGGGGGACCACGAAGAAAATCGAAATATATAAGCCGGCCAAATGCAATCACTCAGCGCACCAATTGTTTCGCGAAGTGTGTTTTTTAATGTGCTGGGACGCCGCCAGGTAGATTTTAACTTCTAATTGCTCGCAGGCGGCGTATTTTCTATAACTCATTCTCAGAATCTTAGAGAGTACTCTCATTCTTAGAGTGGGTGAAAAAATACTATATTTCTTATTTCAATGTTTATGGAACTTATCCTGTAAATGATCTGATATTTTGAGAGTAAGTAAATAATTAAACGAGTACTTTATTAAATAAAAATAAAGGTATATGGGAATGTAGTATCGTAAATTATAATATATATTATCTTATATTAATCTTTATTTTTACTCATTATACTATTAATAATATATTATATAATACTTAATTATATATATTATATACAAAGGTGGGCCCGTTAATGAGAAAGTTAACGCCATTAATCCTTAATTGTTAACCATAAAAAATTAACGGCGTTACATTAAAGCGTTTTATCGGGTAAAAAATGTAACGGAAATTAACAGTTTAATTCGTTACGTTAAACCATCTTCAAATTGGAGGATATTTATATATAATCTCTGAAACTTTCTCATATTTATTAGGATTAGTAATATTATCTCGCCTTTTCACAGTGAAAATAAGATATATTATTTTATCTATTTATTATTCATATATATGTAATATATATATTATATATATTATATTATATAGTATATGTAATATATATATATATTATATATTATATATTTTATTAAATATTATTATATATATATTTTATAAATATTATATTACGTACTATTTTCATAAAGTTATTATATCGTTTTTATTAGTATATACTTTATAGATTAATACGTACTTTGTCCAAAAAACACCATAGGGTTAATTTCCTCGCAGCGACGGGAAGCCCTATAACCATATGAAACACATGAAACTCCGGATCAGACATGTACGTGCCACCCTCCACAGATTCCTCCCGGACTTGCGACTAGTGGACGTGTTGAGGTTATGGGTAAATTCAATATTACAGTGTCTGCCTAAGTTGTTGCATGACTTCAGTTGGACAGTGAATTTCTCGAGTTTTGCGAGTGGGAGCTATCTCCGTGCTAATGAAGGGGGTCATACACACGCTCGGTAATCACACGAGACAAACCACACAGCACACATGGCGCCGTGCTCCTCCGTGAACATTCATGCATCTGGTGTGTGTTCTGCAGGGCTGTTCCTGGTCCACTGCGAGACCCTCTGCTTGCACCTCTGCGGCAATCTTATCAAAAATCCTAACGTGAGGCAGGCAGAGCGACAACTTTCTATCATAGAAGTCATAATGTGACAAAGTAAGTGTGCTGTACAGCGGTTCTTCAACCTTTCTTACCCTTCCTTTGCCATGTACCCTTGTGGTGCGTTAATTTTAGGAACGATCTGTAGTTTACTTATATAAATATTATTATATATATATTATAGTATTATTTTTATATATATTATATTATTTATATTATATATATATATATAATATATTATATACTATATATATATATTCATTATGTATATATTTATATTATATATATTATATATATAATATTATATATTACTATATATATAATATATTTATTATATTATTATTTATATATTATATTATAATATTATATAATATATATTATTATATATATGACCTTGTATGTTTTACGACTTCGTCAATTATGATATTTTTGTTTTTTGTTTTTTTTTTATTATTTTCTAGGTATATGATCCTAACACATCAATTTAAGTGTGACGGAATGATTTCAAAACTATATTAATACTGTTTACGTTTTACGAATCCGTCAGTTTTATTTTTTTTTTTAACTAAAGGAATACCCAAGGGTGTAAACCGCAAAGATGGCAGAGTCGGGTCCTCGGCCTTCCGGGGAACGAACAGGGTTAGTAGGACTATTTCCCCCCCCTACGGCGAGGGTCTCCGGAACCCCCTTTGTTATTTGGGTGTCGCTGGGGGGTTTTCACACTTGCCTCCCCTACTGGTGGGCGGTTTATTTGTGAACTCCCCATCTTTCCCCGTCAGCTGAGCCCCCCTAATTTTTTTTTTTTTTTTTTAACGTATATTATTGTTCAATAGCTTTAGACTCTAGCTGAATATCCATTATAGGTTCAATTGGTTTTTTGGTAGCTCTATCCGATAGTTGTTCCGAGACTAGTTTCATTTTTAAAATTTATGTTGTCCTCAATGTATCCATAAATAGTGTTTTAAAGTTATTTAAAAAGATATTATCGACCCTTTGAATATATGGTCCCTCGTCACAACAAATTCATTGTTGTATCATGATTTACTAGCCAATATTTGTTAAAAAAAATTGAAAGACTGACAGGAGTCGGGTTAAATGCACTTCAAGGGACCCTATAATAGTTTTATTAGTATTATTTATAATGGTTTTATAGTTATAATACATCTTATTTGGTTATATATTTTTATGATATTATATAAAATAGATTCTCCAAAATATTTTAATAGTTAATTCTTTATATCAAAGTGTTAAAAACAGCTTCCTGGGAACCCCAGACCATTTTTGAAGATATATATATAAGGTATATATATATTCTGAAATACAGCTTATAACTCTATTATATATAATCTTATCCTAAGGTGTTTGATTAAGTATAATAGGATAATAATACATTTATAGAGATTTTTAGTCTTTTGTGTTAAGATTGTGATTGTTTGATAATAAGGCTCTCGCATCTTTTAGTTAGTTTGGGAAAAGTTTGACTCTCTTATATATACATAAGTATTATAAGTCTCTGACGATGTTAATATTACAGTCTTACTAATATTTATTTATTATATATATTTATTTTTTATATAATTAACTTATATAATGTGGACTATAATATATAATACTCACTCAAGTGATTAGACATAGTAGATAGTAATTATGTGCTATTACTTTAATTTACTTATAAATGAAATAATCTGCTCTCTAATTGAGGTTGTAGTATAGTTTAATATAAATATAGTATTGAGCCATTTGAGGAGAGACGTTAGAAAATTTTGGAAAAAAAAAAAAGTATTAAGAATCTGCTTATGATAATGTGAAATTTTACATCGAAATTTCAATGAAAGTGATAAAATTGTTATGATTTTGTATAAAAAATAATTTAGTGGTGTACACCTGGTTTACTTGTAGGAAG
Organism: Trachelipus rathkii; assembly: GCA_015478945.1. Classification (NCBI taxonomy): domain Eukaryota; kingdom Metazoa; phylum Arthropoda; class Malacostraca; order Isopoda; family Trachelipodidae; genus Trachelipus; species Trachelipus rathkii. The sequence goes on from JABUQX010034778.1 coordinate 99,131, forward strand.
TGTTTAATAGTTAACGGTAAGTAATCAAACAAACTATGTATAGTGCGTTAGTGAGTGCGTTTACCTACTCTATTTCTTGTTCTCTCAAATAGTGTGGTATATTGTTTCAGCTCTGACCCACAGACAAATATAATATTATTAGAATTACAAGGAAGAAAAAGTGAGTGATTTGAGGTAATAAATTAAACATTGATAGAGAAATAATATGAAGGTTTCAGCATGCAAGAAAAATAAATAAGAAGAATATCGCTTGCTGTTGGCAATATATGATAATAGTCGATTTCAGACGTGTAAGCCTGACATTGTGAGGCGATAGAGTGGAGTTTAATTAGACATGGAGTAAAGTTAATAACTCTCTCGAAAGGAAATGAAGGAAGTGGGGTGTGATGCTAGGCGGGTATTAGCAGTTTAATATAACTAAGAGACTTTATTATCAAAAATTACTTATCATGTTTAGCCATATCTTTATTAGTAACCGCATGCCTAACATTAAGCCAAGTGCATCCTCAAAGAATCATAGAAAAATATTATATATTACATTTCTCACGCTGAAGCGAAGAAGTGGGAGGTTGTAGAGATATAAGGTGTATATGTTCGTGTCAGTGTCGGGTGAATAAACGCTTATGTTATGTCGCTCTTTAAGGTTGGATCAGGAATACTAAAGTGACACATAAACATGATAAAAGAAGAAGGCATATGTTAGGGTGTGCAATTGTAAGATATTATGGTTAGCGCGCGAGTGAAAGCTGCTCCCGTTATTAATTTAATGTCAATAGAGGCCATATATTGAACAACATTTACATCTTTTTATTTAAACAAATTATTTTATTTTATGATTAAAGGAGATAGAAATAAGTGAAATTTTAGGCCCTAGTAATGTATAGCTAATATTGTGATTCTTCAAATCGGGTTCTATGGGTTGGTAACATATTAAGTAGATTACCTTATTGTCGCTTAAATCAAGAATTATGTATTGACTTGATCGAGCAACCTTGGCTCCCTAACACTCACTCAGCTTCTTTCTCTGGCTCTTACCCTGTGAAGGCGCGCTTCCTGCACCTGAGCTTGACTTTATGTATATCCTGTATTACTTATGGTAATTTACTTATTACTATTTTCATTCACTAATATCTTTTTATATTGGCGTTATCTGTTACAAGTAAAATATTCAATTCTCATCGATACAGCGTCTATGTTTTTGCAGAAGACCTATGAAGATATACAATAGCCCCATTCAAATTATGGTTCAGATATCTTCTTTCCTTGCATTAATTTAATAAATCTAAAATAGACACGCGATATGTCTTCTATCATGTTTATTTATAAGTATCCTATTCATTAACCGCAGAATAGGTATTCTCACTTGTACTCGGTTTTTAATATTTGCTTATGCTCAGATTCCTCATCGTGTCTCCTTATCGATAATATATAGCGACATATTTTCTTAGTTTAAGTACTATAGCCTATCATAAGAACGCATAACATAAGAAGCCTCAAAATTCGCATTTTGGGTTGGCACCACCTCTGAAGGGTACAGGGACTTGAACCTTGGATACCGAAGGAGGTAACACTACCAGAAGGGATGGTACCAGACGTATTGTTCGGGTACGAATTTATAGATAATCCCCCATCAGAAATTCCGGGCTCTAGGACATAATGTTTAATGCCAAGCGGTTTTGGGATGAGTACTATTGACCTTTTTTGGAGTCTTTTTTTTTTGTTCTTGTTTTTTGCCCTCTAGAAAAATAGTGAAACCTGGCCAGGATTTTTGATTTGGCGCACCACAAATATACTAATATAAGCTATTTGTGATAGTATATAAAGTACTGTTAGGTATATTTGGAAATAAACAGTAAATAAATATAAATTAAATATAGGTGATTTATATTTAAACTTTACAGTTTTTATTACTAAACTTATATTTAATAGTTGATAAGGTAAGTTTATTTATTTTGACTTACCAATAAAAATTTAGATTATATTTAAAGCTATATACTGTTATATATATATTATATATATATATAATGAATATTGATAAAATAATATTATCAATCAATTCAGACTCTGTATATAAGGGGGACTAACACTGCCTCGACACATATCTATTGTATATTATATAATTTATATTTGTATATTTACATATTAATATATTTATATTATACTATAAAGAACGATTGTATATACTATACTTATCTTTCTATTAAAATTATCGTGATTAGCTATAGCACGGGGATATATAATTATAATATGTATATATAATAATATAAATCCATATATATAAATATATAGTTCACCTTGTCTTAACTTTATGATGAGTAAATTTCCTTTACTATTATATTTATATATAATCTAGTCTATATATTAGATACTGTAGTGAATATAGTATGGCATTTTACTCTCTATACAATTTTTTATACTGTATAAGTATTAGTGAATGCTGTGCTAGTAGTGTGATATGTGTGATATGTGCGTGTGTGTGTATCAGTATTTAGAGAGCGTGTTCATAAACATCGTTAGATAAGGGTCCGACGGTTATTTGGTTGTGCTTAATTCAGAATTGGTGAGCAAAACTGGAAAACATCTGAGTGAAAATGATTAGTATGTATGTTGGATGAGAATGTGTGCGCTGTGATTGCAGAGTATGTGTTGGAAAGTTTGTGGATTACTAGCAACAACTCGATGGGTAGCAATTAATAATCATTAAGGTGGAATAGCTCGAACATAAAGTTTGAGTAGGCTCGGGGTTTAGCATTGAGTTGTTATTGCTGTTACCTGCGTAATAAGTATAGTAGTTGAACTATGTTAAGGAATATAGAGTGTATAAGTATCTAATAATAGTGCAATGTTTTCTGAGAGACTAAATACTTTGGGGAGTGTATATAGTGTGAGAAGAATTGATAAAATGTGAGAGTTATCGCATTAGGAAGAGTGTGTGTGAAGAGGCGTATTATGCAGTGAAGAATAAACGGACTTAACATTTGAGATGGTTTGTCATATCTGTAAAGTAAATGGATTGATAGTCGTTTGTGTTTAAGTCAGTGATGTATTTAGTGGTTGATTGTGGATGGATATTGACTCACGTGAATGTGGAGACCGAAGAAAAGTGGATTGGCTCAGTAAAGAATGTGGGTTTGTAGATGCGAGTAAGAAGTGATGATATCAGGAGTGAAATGGCGGAGTTTTGTGAAGAGGTGGTGTTGCGATCTGTACCATTGGATAATTTCTGATTGTCGAGGTACTCAACTCAGTGATAAGGATCCGTCACGTCCGTGAACCCTTAGGGTGGATTATATTCTTGATCTAGTCTCGATGAGTTCTTCACCTTAAAGATATATAAAGTGGGGAGACGTTAAAAAGATGCTTTCATTTTCAAATACTTAACGTCTCATGTTCTTCTTACTACTTTTTTGTTTATATACATAGTGTATGTGGTTATGCACCACACCCAACTACAACTGGGGATAGTAAGTAGATAGAAAGAAAAACTATTATATTTATATACAATTATATATATATATTATATATTATATATACTAGTATATATAATATCAATAAAGTGCATTGTATATACTCCTCATATTATATATATATGCTCTGATGTGCAAAATATTTAGCACTGATATATATATATATATATATATTATATAATGAAGAACTACTTTAGCGTTTTATTTTATATTATATAAGTGATATGCCCTATGGATTTGAAGATGTGATTTAAATGAAATTCTTCAATTTATATA
>JABUQX010034779.1:2500-7500 GCA_015478945.1 Trachelipus rathkii
TCGGTGAATCTTTTCTGTGGCGGTAGACATATCGAATGCTTTCGATAAACTCTGGCACAAAGATTTAATTTCCAAACTTTATACTTTCGGTATTTATCCTCTCTTTATAACCTCTTGACTTCAATTCTTATCTTTATTTGAATGCTATTGTAGATAGAGACCATTTATCCATTAAATCTATCCTTAGTGATGCTCCTCAAAATTCTATTCTATCCCCAACTTTTTTTCCTTTTCTACATCAACGATCTACTGTGTCTGATCTTTATATATGTATAGAGAAAACATGTTTCTATCTATATCTAAATATCTTTACTTTCATATATATATATATATATATATATATATATATATAACAATATATATATATATATATATGCTCTATATATATATATATATATATGATCTTCCGTTAAAAGCCCCCACATCGATATATCGATTATTTTATTAAACTATCGATCCCTATTTTTTTATTTAAAAAATATAATAATTTTTTATAAAATGTGAAGTTCATTTCCATTTATTTTGTTTTTGTCTTTTATATTTATTTTTATAATTGAAGACGCCATTTTTGGGGAGATATTTTTATTTTAAAAATCTACTGCGAACCATCGAGCAGACTCCAGAGCTTTCTCAGCAGCAGGGGCGCAGAAAGTAAATATGTTGGGAGGCTTGAAGGCCCCACCCCGGATCAAAAATTTGTTTTGAAAATAAATTTTTTAAAATATTAAAATATAAAAGACAAAATCAATAATAAACACAAAATTTTATATAAAAAATAGTATATTTATTAAATAAAATAATAGGGATCGATAGTTTAATAAAATAATCGATATATCGATGTGGGGGCTAACGGAAGAACTATATGTATATGTAATATATATGTATATGTAATATATGTATAATAAATATATATATATGTAATAATATATATAATATAATAATATATATATATATATATATATACTTAATAATAATAATATATAATAATATATATAATAATATAACATATGTAACATAATATATAACATGTATAATATATATATATATAATATGTTTATATATAATAATAATAATAATATAATATATATATATATATAATAATATATATATATATATAATAATAACAATAATATATATATAATTTATAATAGAATATAATATAATATATATATATATATATATATATATATATCAATTGAGAAATCTCAGCTTCTAAAACAAATTTAAGTACTTGGCCAACTGATTCACAAAAATAGTACGTCACTTAATTATCTCGATAAATTAGTTTTGAATATTAATTTCGTCAGTTTAAATATAGAACCTTATTAATATTTTGAAGGAAGATTCTCGCATTACCTAAAAGTGGATTTTCTAACGGCCATTCCAGCGTTGTTAATACAAACATCAATTCCTTCAACCTCGTTTTTGATTTGTTCAAATAATTCATGAATTTCTTCTTCATTTGTGATGTCGCATTTCATTGGATATAATTTGCCTTTTTCCTCTTCTAGACTTTCAGCTAATTCCTTAATAATATTAATAATAATAATAATAATAATAATAATAATAATAATAATAATAATAATAATAATAATAATAATAATAATAATAATAATAATAATAATAATAATAATAATAATAATAATAATAATAATAATAATAATAATAATAATAATAATAATAATAATAATAATAATAATAATAATAATAATAATAATAATAATAATAATAACTTACCTACTTAGGAAAAGATTCTAGATATAGCCGTAGTCAAAGAACTGAGATGCCGCAATCTAAGAACTTGAGTTAGTCTCCATAATTATTGTGTGTGTGTGTGTGTGTGTGTGTGTGTGTGTGTGTGTGTGTGTGTATTATTTTATTATTAATATTGCTATTGTTAATATAATATTAATATTATAATATTATAAAATTATAGCATTATGTTATTATATTATTATTATTTTATTGAGTGTGTGTATTTATTATTATTATTATTATTATTATTATTATTATTATTATTATTATTATTATTATTATTATTATTATTATTATTATTATTATTATTATTATTATTATTATTATTATTATTATTATTATTATTATTATTATTATTATTATTATTATTATTATTATTATTATTATTATTATTATTATTATTATTATTATTATTATTATTATTTCTACGAACTATTCCTAAGTGTTCTACGAACTAACTTTTGTTCTGACGATTTTTCCAATTACGTTTCGGATTTTTTATTACATCGCAGTTGTACTGAAGAAAGTATCAAATTTTTAAGTTAATAAATACGTAAAATTTCTAAGAAAAAATTCGGAAGTATTTATCGATCTAAATTAATATAAAAACCCCTTGATAAATAAATCGAAGTCTTCTTTTAAAATATTCTAAACAGAAATTCTTGGAATTGTAAAACAAATACTATGATAAATTTATGTTATATATATATATATATATATATATATATATATATATATATATATATATATACATATATATATATATATATATATATATATATATATATATATATATATATGCTATATATATATAATAACAACATATATATATATATATATATATATGCTCATATATATATATATCTTTATATATATATATACTTATATATATATATATATACTGTATATACTTTAATTGCAGCTTATAGATTAATAGTAACAAATAAATTTGTTTTCGTATTATGACACTAATTAGTAAACATTATTAAAACAATCTATTAATATACAGCTCACACTTTACTATATATATATATATATATATATATATATATATATATATATATATATATATATATATATATATATATATATATATATATATATGTATATATATATATATATATATATATATATATATATATAAGATAGATGGAACACGTCAGCACATATGGGGAACGGATATCCTGGGTAACATATGACTTAAGGTTGTGCCCCGCCTTTAACCATTAAGTTCTAAGTTTTACCAAAAAATTTAAAAAGAAATTTTGTTAAAAAGTTTTGAGGAAGTAAAAACTCTTTTCCGATTAAAAAAACAAGGATTCGATAGTCTTGGATCTGAGCAAGATTTATACCAATCAAAGCAGATGAAGAGAAAAAATGATATAGCAGGACCTCAGTATCTGGCATACGGCCAAGAGATGGTGGACAGATGGGGTGCGTGTAGAAGGCAGAACTCATACCTTTGGGATATGCTCTGTGTCATAAAATGTTTATATGTATTATCCTGGAACTACCTTTTAGTTATACCTTCGAACATAAAAGTGACCCCTTCACCCAGCTGGGGTGTTTGACGGAATTTATTTTCAAGTTGGTTTAATTAATGTCTTTGTGTTTGACGGGGTTAACCTGACTCTAATACTGCTGGTAGATTATCGGAATTATCAAAGTAGAAAGAGAGATTTCAAAGCTGTAAAAACGCTGCAGGAGCCTATATATATATATATATATATATATATATATATATATATATATATATATATATATATATATATATATATATATATATATATATATATATATATATATATATATATATGTATGTATATATATATATATATATATATATATATATACAATAACATATGTTTATATATATATATATATACATATTTATATATATATATATATATATATATATATATATATATATATATATATATATATATATATAATAATATATATATATATATACATTCTTTATGCTATATATATATATATATATATATATAGCAATTACATAGGAGCAATGACTGGCAACTAGAAGTGGGAAAATGCCAGCAAGTTCGTAAATTCAGATGTACAATAGGATGCGATGAAAATGTGTGCAAAAGCATAATCTGAAGGTCAACGCCTTCACTTGCAACATGGGTGTTTACAATCCATATATATATATATATAATAACATATACATATATATATATATATATATATATATATATATATATATATATATATATAACTACTATATATATATATATATATATATATATATATATATATATATATATATATAGAGAGAGAGAGAGAGAGAGAGAGAGAGAGAGAGAGAGAGAGAGAGAGAGAGAGAGAGAGAGAGAGAGAGAGAGAGAGAGAGAGAGAGAGAGCTTTTAAAGAGTTTAAATTTCATAAGGTTGGTGCGACCCCACCGGGAAATCCCATCCAGATCGGCAAAAATAGAATCGGAAAGATGAAGTCGAGAAACAACTCTAGATGCAAAAGAGGAGCAGATTTGGAATGAGTGGAAGAATGGGTAGTTGAGCTATCGGGGTAAGAATGAACAGAGTTAGAGATGCAGCTGAAGATCATTAATGAAAAGTAAGAATATAGTTATAGATAGAATAGAACCCTATGAAACGCCACAATTAACAGAAAGAAAGGGAGGTCGCTCCGTCAACAAGCGCCGATGTGGAACGATGTGAGAGAAAAACCCGGCATGAGTAAGCAACGAGGAGGAGGAAACTTAAAGGAAGGGAGCCTAGAGAGTAGTGACGCATGCCATACCCGGTCAAAAGCTTTGGATATGCCAAGCACCACCACTCAAGACTCCCCATAGTTCCTAAGGGCAGAAGACCATAAATCAGTGAGATTGGAAAGTATGTCACCAGTTGACCTCGAGCATCGAAAGCCATACTGGTGATTAGAAAGAAGGGAATGAGATTCCAGATGATCCAGGAAATGAGAATTAAGGAGAGTTTCAAAGATTTTAGGCAGAATATAAGTGAGAGCTATAAGACGATAGTTGGAAAGATCAGAGCTTCTATTTTTTTACGGGTCGGCTGAACACACGCTTCCAGTAGTATTAGTTTTAAGGCAAAGAGAGTAGAGTTGAACGAGGACAGGAGATAGCTCAGTAACACACTCTTTCAAAACACGAGAAGGGAGGCCGCCCGGGTCACTAGCCTTTCTGACGTTCATAGATCTCAGGATCCCATTCACTCGATGATATGAAATCACAGGTAGAGACA
>JABUQX010034779.1:17500-19443 GCA_015478945.1 Trachelipus rathkii
TCGTTTTGACATTCAATAAAATCAGTATCACATTTACCAATTTCCTATTCCTCACCCTCATTGTCCTTATTTAATTTTTCAATCGTACTGATCATGTTTGATGCGTTATCCGTAACTAAACTAATTACTTGTCTCTTGTTATTTCGAATTCTTTTAAGATGTCAGTAACAAATTCTTGAATATATTCGTTGAAATGTTGAGTATTTTTTTTTTTTTCTGCTAACTTTTTAGAAATATTGTTTTTTATCTTTATCTGATAAATTTATATATATATATATATATATATATATATATATATATATAGATAATATATATATATATATTATATATATAATATATATATAGTATATATATATATAAATATATATATATATAATATAATATAATATATATATATATTAATATATATATATATATATATATAATATATATATATTTATCATATATATATATAATATATATATAAAATTTAATTGGACAAAAAATTTAGCTTTGCCCATGTGTAAGTATCAATTTTTAAATGGATAAAAAGCTTCCCTTTATGAAATTTTTAAGCTTACATTTTTTGTTTATTTTTTCTTCTAGAACTATTTTACAAATATTTTTAGTCTAAAGGGACTTTCAGTTTCTAAGCCATGTCTCCACACAGTGCTTTAAATCCTGGTTATGCAAAGAAAACTAATGGGTCACTATCTTTAACAACCATTATAATCAATTGTATTTTGAATTTTTCACTTAACATAGACAGAACAAGTTTATGGCAACTGAAAAAGTTTCCACTTTAGTCTCAGTTTTTGAAATTAAAGGTTTCTCCTGATTACCTTTAGCTTCACCTTTCTTTTTAACAATTGCAGCAATGTCTGGATGATAGCGTTTTAAATGTCGCATTAATTTAAAGGATCCAATAGATGTATTGTGACCCCATGAGTAACTGGTAGACTCTTTTGTGCATGATCGAACTGACTGTTTCCCATCAACTGTGTTAACTATTTCATATTGACAAATTAAAGTATTTTTATCATCAGAGTGAGTAATATATTCAAATACATGAAGTGTTTTCGATTTTGGTTTAGTTGACATGATTTTTCTAAGGATATTAAACTTAATTAATTAAAGTTATCTATAGAAGTACCGAACCTTTTTTTATTATTGAATAATAAATATACATAATCATAATTTCTGGAATAAAAGAATATATATATATATATATATTATATAATAATATATATATATATATATATATATATAATATATTATATATAAATATTATATATATATTATATATAATATATATATATATATATATAATATATATATATATATATATATAAATATATTTATATATATATATATATATTATTATATATTATATATATATATATATAACCCTGTAGTAAATAATAATTTTATAATTTACTTAATTTTGTATTTGCCGGAGCCGGAGCAGCCTCTTTTTTTGCGCTCGACTCCGGCTCCTGGCTCCATGGTTCCCTCCTTTATAAATTTCGCTCTTCCGATTCTCGTCGGCCTGATCCCCTAATATTTTTTCGTCCCGCCTTCCGCTCTCGGCTCCAGTCTCTCTCAAAAAGTTTCGCCTTCCGGCTCCGGCTCCGGCCTCATCCCAATATACCTTTTGCTGCTCCGCGGCTCGCTCCGGCTCGCGGCTTCCGGCTCCGCAGCCTGCCTGAGTTCACTCACTTAAAGTCGATGAATTGTGATTTTATAAAAAATCGGTGTTGCCGTGGTTCTGGCCCGATCTTTTTCAATATTATATATATATATATATAATATATATATGAATATATATAATATATATATATATATATATATAATATATATATTTAATTATATATATATATTATAATATATATTATATACATGATAATATATATATATATATATTATATATATATATAATATATATATATAAATATATAATTAAA
>JABUQX010034780.1:0-2500 GCA_015478945.1 Trachelipus rathkii
AACGAAGACGTTATGAAGTTAGCGCTTATCCACTAATGTTTGGAATAGGTTTTGCATGATATGCAAGGTCAAATAATTTAATGAAAAAAATCATTGTAATTGGAATAGACTTCCATGTTGCGAACAGTTGTTTTTTTTTTTTTTTTAAGTCGATGCGCCTGATGACGAGGCTCCGAGGTTTATTATGCATTCTAAATTTAGCAATATTTTATTTGACAAAGATCCTTGGATATATGTGCTGTTTTTTTTTATTTGACTTGAAGAGTACTTAACATACATATAATTATTATTATATTTCTAATCAATGATTAAATTTTCTTTAATACGGAGGAATCGGAGACATGTTCGTTTTTCTAAACGCTTTCCTATATTAAGTACAGTATTAAGACATTAGCTATACCTATACTAGTGTATCGACGTGTCAGCAATGGCTTTTAAAAAGTGGAGAATAGACATGGTTTGATAAAAAGTTTTTCTAATTGACGGTAGTTGTGTTGTATGATGTAGGAAGATGTTTAAAGAAGAGTGATTGCAGAAAATTCTTAATTTTAAAAAAAAAAAATGGATATTTTTAGAACAATGTTTATTTTTGTATCTATTAGCCTCCTTTCGTTGCATATGAAAATAACAGTTTGTCTATTTGTTTGTAGTTGAATAATCTCCACGTGTCGTGATGAATTGAGTAAATAATAAAAATTGAATTCTTCTTGAGATATTATATTAGTGGTCATTTAAATAAGAAGATACGGAATTGCCAAATACCTTCCCCCCTCCGGTAAGAACCAATTTTAATGACCATAAATTCAAAAACCCGGCAAATCCCCAAAAAAATGCAATCCCGAACGATGCTCTGCGGATCGATCGCTCTCCACTTACAAGTTTCACATTTTTTCAATATGTGTAGAAATAACATTACTCTTTAAGATCAACCCTTGCATTAGAAACTCATGTTGGATAATGGAGAAGAAGATACAATGACATTCAGGCGCGGTCAAAATTTTGAAGTTTTAACATTTTGCGGTCTACTTTAGCTACTATTTAAAGTATTATATTTCGCATGAGAGAAAATGTCAGAATTTGAATTTGTCACTTCTATTTACGACGATGATGCTTTTCTACTAAGTATAATCTTGTATCAAAAATTTTCTTTTTTTATTATTTTATTTAATCGCTTTGCTCTTTCATTTGGCTGTGCTTAGTGTGTACCGCCCTCTTAAGCTCTGCAAACTTAAATGTTGCGGAGGCATCCCCCAGTGGCCCAAAGAATAGGAAAAGGAAAAAACGCCCGGCTTAACTTTTGCTGGAGGAGTCGGTGGATCAACTGACATAGTGTCCTTTCTTACGAGTCAGAGTTACCGTATTCGAAGTAGTTTGCAGCCCGGCTATATTACCCTCTAAGCCACACACCGGACTCCTCGCTGCAGACCTTAATAACTACGATGCGTAAGTGTGAAAAAGAAGTTTATTTTGCCCTTACCATTACCATAGGACAAGTTGGTAGAATGAGTATGAGGAAAACGTTTCTTACAGATTGAATAATATATTTACTTACACGCTCCCGGAAGGGCCAGCGCTTCTTCCTCCATCTTCTATCTCTTCAGACTCCCTCTTCTCTCAGCTCTCGCTTCAACGGCATTCCATGTCTTCTCAATGAGTCCTCCACCGAGCTCTCCCATCTCTTCCTAGGTCTTGTTCTCTCACCGTCTCACTACCATCTACTCTTGCGCCACCTTCTACTCCTGCATCCTCTCCCAGGTTTCCCCACCACCTAACTGGCTTCTATCTATTCTTTTTTAATTTATGCCTTCACCTCAAAACCTTCCTCTCTTATTCTTTATCGTTTCTTGTGTGTTTATTCTAGTCTTTTCCACCTATCGCTCTTTCAAAACGTACACTCGCAGACTGATATTTCTACTACCCCTCTTGTGGTCGTACTCCATGTCCATGTCTCTGCCCATATAGTAGAATCGGTGTTAACACCCCCTTCCGAATATCACCCCTTTTCACCTCCACACCATTTGTCTATTCGTTTTCAGTATGGGGTTCTCTGCTAGTAATACAGCTCCCCCTACTTATAATCCTGTTTATTTCCTCCCTCTCGTGTCAAATATCCACCAATATTTACATTTCTCGACCATCTTTATCTCAGTCCCCTCCACCGTCCACACTCAGCTCGCCCCACCTTCTACTACTGGACCACCACTGAACTTCGTCTTTTGTATGTTCACAGGTCAGAGCATGCCTGCTCTAAGCCCATCGCAAAAACAGGTCACCAAACTCTCTCAGCCTATCTCCCTCTTCCCTCCAGCAAGCCAAATCATCCGCGTATGCCAGAACATCACTATTCAAATTTCCTATCATCCTCTCTCATCTTCTTGATCACTACATCCAGATATGCCACAAACAAAATTGGTATTGGTGACAACACGTTTCCCTGTTTGACTCCCGTTCTCACATCAAACCATTCATAATTATCCATCTGTTCTTACATTAACATTTA
>JABUQX010034780.1:7500-10000 GCA_015478945.1 Trachelipus rathkii
TAGAACACAGATAACATGGCCCATAATTTATTATATCACAGCAATACCTGCCGGCTAAATGATATGATTCGGCACTTAGGCATGTAATTTTGATATGCTGCCAGAATTGGTATAAAATCGTTTTGTTTCTTGGGTAATTAAATGGTAATTTTTATAACAATAGGAATTCACTATAATTATTATAATAATAGTTATTCAATAGGCTTGAATATATGAGAAGCTGCGTCGATGCAGCCTCTCGCCACGCCGCCATATCTCAGCAGACTCTCCTCTATAAGGCATCCAGGATGCCTTCTACCCGTTACAATTTCAGATCTCTCTCGCCACCTAGCGGTGGGCACAAAATATAATTTTAAAATATAATAAGCAGTATTGTTTGTATGTGAAAATGTAAATTTCTCACATCAAATGCTACCCCCCCGGCAATCAAACAGTTTGCAAAAACAGAGAGAAGAAAGCTTCCTCTGTGATAATTGCAAAATGTTTGAAATTTCGACACAATAACCCTTATAATCTATTTATAATCATTACATAATAAGCAATAGAGTAGGACAGAATAAGTCAGATACTACGATAGCCAAAAAGAAGAAGAATATATTTACATATTATTAGAACGCCATTAATGACTACTATAGTAAAGTTTATTTTACCCCCGTCATGTAATTTTCAGCAGATTTCCAATATGCTATAATGTCTTCATCCTCATCAACCATTTTCGTCTGTTTCTATTTTCATTCTCTTTCTTCTCTTTCAAATAAATTTTAAATAAAACGTACAATTTCTCTAGGTAGGTCATGCTCGTCAGCAGAAAATTCAGATGCAATATGTAAATTCTATCAAAACCTTCTTATCCAGAAAATAAGGAATAGTTTCTTTCTATCTATATGCATTATGTAATTCTCGCCATTAGCGGTTCATTTTCTTTCTTTAATGTTGTTAAAGGGCAGCTTCTTCGTTTCTTCTCTTTTTTTTTCAATTTAAAGGTCTGGTACTATGGAATGTTTATTACCCGAAGGCGAGGGTGGTTTATTACCCGAAGGCGAGGGTGGTCAGCTGTTCGCTGTTTGCTGTGGCATAGAGTACGTGAATGGCGGTGACGAGTTTTAATTCCGTTTTCTGTCGGAATTCATTTTCTGTTTTCTGTTTGGCCGATTTTTTTCGGTAACTTACATAATTTTAATTTTTTATTTTTAAATTTGAAGATTTTTGTATGCCCACTTTTTTTTTCGGTATTCTTTCACAATTGCTATAATTTTATTTAATAATTAGGATAGGCTACAAGAGTCTATGGAGAGGGAAATTTGAAATAAAGGTGGAAATTTATAACCATAAATCATGCATCAAAATAATAAATTTTACAAGGTTTCCTAAATTTTAGGACTGCGATATACCGTTATCTCTGCGCAGGCGCGCTTAACGTTTGTTTATATATCTGACTAAGCTTTGTCTCTTGGTTGAGCTACTCGCTTTCACATTGTTTTTATTACCAATACTATGTTTATTAATTTGACATATAAAATACAATCATAAATTTTTACGTTTGGCGAAGGAAAAGTTTTTGCCTTCCAATTCATTCCTTGGCTATCGGTAGAACTTTTGGCGGCAATCTCTCGTGGAGTTGCAAAATTACGTTCATACTCGAAAGCTTCAGATAAACCAGAAGCATGCTTCCGTCTCGCTCTACTCTACGCTTATTTAATAATAAAAATTATAATTGGCATGAAAAAATTATATAGAAAACCCTTATGTTTTATCATAAGTAATTACCTGTGTTATAGCATTAATATTCTATAATAAATATTACACCTGAATACATTGGCTATTTTAATTTTATTTCTTTTTCAATTTTCATTGTGTTACATATTATATATTGCTTCATTATTATAAATATTTATTATTGAAAACATCATTTACAGAATTTAACATTTACTTGCATAATATTTTTTTTTAATACCATTCGCTATTTGATTATTATAATATATTTTTCACTTGCATTTTTTTTTCACTTTATTATTATTATTATTATTATTATTATATTATTATTTTATTATTATTATTTATTTATTATTATTATTATTATTATTAATTAATATTATTATCATTATTATAATTTCACTTTTTATTATTAATCTTACGTAGACTGTCAGAGAAATTCTTATTCATATTAATTGTCTTTTCAAAAGTATTTCACTCTTACTAATTATTAAATAATATAAAAGTTTCGACTTTTCATCTATTTTACAAATTTTTATTTTTATTAGGTTTGTTGATAAAATTTTTGGGTTTTTCGAGATTTTTTTTTCCAATGGTTGATTTTTGCCACGGGTGGGTTCCCCGTTTTGGGGTGGTAGAAGTTACCCTCCATTGTGGGAGAGTTTGCCGTATTGGTTTAGGGTTGACTTTCCCTCCTCCGCGGTTTATGAAGCTAGGAATGTTTCCGAATAATCAACTCCTTGAAGAAAGGGGGAATTTTATCTTTCGTTTATTTGGGGGAAAGGTT
>JABUQX010034780.1:22500-27621 GCA_015478945.1 Trachelipus rathkii
ATATATATCATATATTATATGATATATATATATATATATATATATATATACTCACTATATAGTAGTATTTATATAATAAATAATATATATATATAAAGGAAAGGGATATATAGTATATATATTATATATATAGTATATATATATTATAGTATATATAATATATATGAGTATATATATATAATAGTATTATATATATAGGTATATATATATATATATATATAGTATTTATATATAACTTATTATATATATATATATACATATTATATATATAGGGATATAATATTATATATATATATATATATAGAGTATATAGTATATATATATATATATATATAGTAGATATATATATAGATAATATATATATATAGTATTAATATATATATATATTATATATATATTATATATATATATATTAATATATATATCTTATAATATATATACATATATATATATATATATATTCTATATATATATATATATTATTAATATATATATTCAATTTTAAATTTGAAAGGTAATTTTTAAACTGTAAACGTTTTGCAAATAAAAGTTTCCGCGTGGTAAAGAACTTTCGTTTTGTAAAAAATTAAATCTAAAACTCTCTAAATATTATCAAAAGGTTTTAATTGACAAAATTAAATAAACTGTACATCAGTATTGTACAGTTGTATAGAATATGTACTTTGTATATTTGTCTTTACCTTGTCAATTACTTTATAATTAAATTTTATTTATTTTTATGTTGTATTATTTGATGCAATTTTAATAATAATGTTTTACAAGCCACAAATCTAAAATTGGAAATATGTTTAAAAATATATATATTTCGACCTAAATGATATTTATTTATAAGAAATTCTGTTATACTGCTCAATTACTGTAGCAAGTTTCTTTATTATACTGAAGCGCCATTGCCGTGGAAGATATGCTTGAGGGGTTAAATTTGATAGTTATTCATTCCACTTCTTCCTTTGACCAAATATTCAATGTTACACTAAGTTTAGAATTATTGAACGGTTAAAACACGACTTCTATAACATAAAGTTTAGGATCAAATTTACCTTATATTATAATGTAAATTTCGAATTTAATTATTTACTATTATAATACTTGTGAAATAATTTATAATAATCTAAGCTAAGCTAACAAACAAGAATATCCACAACCTACTTTTAGTAATGAAAGTTCTGGCCCGGCTTACATCTTTAGTTCTTCATATGTTAATTGGATGAAATGATTAAAGTAAAATAAGCCTACGCTACCGTTTTAAGTAAACCCCCGGAATGCAGCTATATTGCTCTCTCTAGAGTCCCCTTAAATACGATTTAAAAGAAGAAAAACCGGACCTTTATTAAACCAGGGGCAATAAAAAATTTAAGCTTTGTAAAGTTGGTAAAACTGGAAAATGCATTTTATGATCCTAAATTTATGAAACAGAAAAAGACAAAACCTTTCTTTGTAATGGTGAATTTTCATATATAATTTAATTAATATTAATAAAAAAGTAAAAAGAAATTGATATCTATTTTTTTGGACTTCACACTAAGCTCATAAAATGAGTAAGCTTAGGCAATTTATTTCAGTTTAAATATGATGTATCTACGTAAAGTTTGTAGAGCGAAGGTAGACGCCATGACACTGTTTTTTTTTAATTAACGAATACCGTAGGGTGGGTTACAGGTCGCCCCCAATGCATGGCAGACCGCCCGCGGGTTTCTGGCAAAACCGGCGTGCCTAAAAATTAAAATTAATTATTTTTTTCTTATAACTATGAAAGAAGGCAATCTTAGTGTAAGTAAATAATTCTGAGATAGCATTACCACCATTCCGATACTAATTTTATTATTGCCCCCCCCGCCCTGGTTTACTAAAGGACCGAAAAATCTAACATTTACTTTAACTTTAAATATCTGTAGAAGATACATTAAATTCTTGAAACAAATATAAGTACATAAAAACAGTAAAAAAAAGGATATACCAAACCTTAAAAATCAGTCATGCCAAGCGGCAACAAAGAAAACGAAGGACTCCAAAACTATGTCAACATTCAACCTGAAAAAAAAAAAACATCTTATATCTTTTCTCCCCTCTCTTCCCCTTCCACATATTCTTTTATACCTCTAACCTCCACTCTATCTTTTCTAACAACACATATATGCTATTGATGTTTCGTATCAACTGCCATTCAACTTTTTAATCTTTTTCCTTTGCCTAATGTCCACATGAGTGGCCACCGCGAGCATCTATCCTTGAACTGTGCCTATCGCGTATACCACTTATAGATTTGTACCTCACTTCAAATTTTCTTCTAATATATCCCTCTTGTGTAGCCTTAATATAAAAGCAATGGAATTCTACTCAATTTCGTCATTCGGAACCTTTTAATACACCTGGAACATTGGAATTTATTCCCTTTTTCATCCTTTAAGAGCACCAATATAAATCGTACTGAGGAGGACATCTGAACCTTCCGATACCATAAGAGTGCATCGCGTAAACCTCCACTTCAATGTTACCTTCAAGTGATATAATCAGCCACATACCCATGATTAATAATCCTTTTCCATTTATGAATATTAAATTAATTCCTCATTTTTCGCACTTTACCCCACCTTTAAAATACTTACTTCTATCACTCACTGCAAAACAAAGATCTAGTCTTGTTTGACCACATTACCAATTTATCTGACCTATCAATGATCTATACTGAGTCAGTTCCTTACTTTCCATCTCTCTATCACCATAAAACTCTTTCATCCGGCACACTTATACTAGCCATATATTTATCTTGTTCCAACCACACACCATTTACTTCGTCATGTATATTTACTCCTATGTAATTGAAACCTCTTTTCTCTTCAGATCCTATTTCAAGCTTTTCTTTCATACGCCTAATTACATCATTCAGGAATCTTTCAATAAATATTTTGTAATCACCATAAACAAAATCATCCACATGAGTACACAATGCTTATTAATCTTCCTTCTTTTTTCCATAAAAATAAAGCTGGTTCTAATTTACTTTTTATCCCTCCTAATTCCTCAATTACATCAACCACCTTGTCATACTAAGTGCTGGCAGCATCTTTCAAACCATACACAGTTTTCTTTAATTTCCCAAATACACTCCTCTTTTGGAGGAATAACATAAACCGCTTCTTTTGATAACATCCCTTGTAAATCTCCAATCGACAAGCTGGAAGCTTCTGTTAATTTAAATCTTCTTCCCTGCCTCTCTCAAACCCTCTTGCAACTAATCTCGCTTTACATATACATTTTTTACCCTTTAATTTCTCAGCAATTACCCATCTAAGAGATATTTTCTTTTGCCCTCTGTCATAAACCTTAAAAACATCATTCGCTTCTCAATTATCAATTTCCTTTAGCTTAGAAGTCAAAACTCTTTCATCATCCCAATTGCCTAACCACACTTCCTCTTGATCCTCTATGCTTTCAATCTCCTTATAATCTCTAAAGTCAATCCAACTACACTCACCACTCGTCACATTCTGTATATTATAACTGTCACTCCATTTCTTACTATTAGCTTTCCCTGCTCTGCGTAACACTTTCACGTCTATACGTTCTCCATTCTCTTTATTCTTTCATCTCTGCCCGCCATTCTTTAATTTTGTCATAGTCTCTGTTTCATTTATCATCCCTCTTCCTCTTCATTCTTATATTTGGACTCTATCTTAAATTTTTTTGTCTCTAATATCTCCTCCTACTTCAACCTTCATTCTCTCTATTTACCTTTTCATCAAACAAATCCTTCTTATTCTGAGGTACCCCCTGCTAATCCTTGTAATGTGAACCCTTTGCTGCATCTTTTAAGGTCTTTCATTCTTTTATGCTTAACTAGTAAGTTTTTCCATCCCCCCTATCACCTTGCCGGAGTCCTCCATTGTTTATCTATTTCCCTTTTATACCCTTTCCTCACCATCTTTCACTAAATTCCAACATGATGTTCCCTTATCTGCTCCTATAGCTTTCTTTATCCTATGCCTCTGATTCTTGTATTGTAATTTAATCTCCCTTTACTTATACGCATTTTTAAATGATTTTCTTAAAATTTCATTCCTCCATTCCCGATATACAAACCCATACTACTATCTCCGCTCCGTGTAACCTAACATTTTTAAAGAAAACTAATTGATTAGGAAAATATCCATTCCGATCTAGCAACCCATTCTTTGCCGATACTGACCAAATCAAACTCACATTCCTACTACACCCTCATCTTTCATTTTTCTCATAGAATCTTTCAACAAACCCAACCATTTTTTCATATTGACCATTAAATCCCAAGGACTACTCGAGTTCGCAGTTGCCCATTGATCATTACTAAATCTTTCTCCAATCCATAGTCCACTCAAGATTTCCTTTAGGTGCACCAAATATACTATCCATCTTTCTACCACATTTTCTTTAGGTTCTTTATTTTTAATCCAACAAGCTTGACAATACCTAGTCCCTAAATCAATCATAACAAGAAAATTTATGTCGCTCTATCTCACCTAAATCCATTGCTACGGTTTTCATTGAAAGCCTTTGCTAAAGGAAAACCCACTACGGGTCTACTAGGGGCCCATCCTATACCCAATACAAGTTTCACATTATTCTCTATACATTTTCCACACAACAACATCATTTTCTTCCATCCCTCACGTCAAATCTCATCCCTAAACTTTTTTTTACCTGGGTGTCCAAATTGTAAATGTAACCTTTTCTCTATATTCTCATTATAAAATCTTCTTTTTGTACCACCTAAACCAACCAAACATGTCTTACTCAAACCCTTTTTCTGAAAACCAATCTTAAAGTGTTCCCTTTTCATTCACTTACTAACTTAACTTTCATATTAATTAAAAACACATATATTCATTCATTTTTCTAAGATTTATACTATCTATCCATCTTTTTTAATGATCCTTCCCTAACAACCAAAGAATATGTCCCATTTAACGCACATCAGTTTATCAAAAAAAAATCATTTTATTCCCCACATAAGGTATTCAACCTTTTAACTGGCCTGATAAATTAGAATTACCAACACATTTCCAATTTTATCCATATATAGATTCCCTTTTCACATCTTCTCTATCCCCTTTTTTCATACCA
>JABUQX010034781.1:0-7500 GCA_015478945.1 Trachelipus rathkii
CGCTTCCAATATTTTCGAAAATGGACTTTCATCTGCTTTAAATATTTCGCTTTCGAGCATGGAATTGATATAAAAATTGAAAGATTTCAGGTAAGCTAGTACACCTTCCGCATTAAGCATCGGAAATCTGTCACAAAATTTTCTAACTTCAATATCCGGTAAATTTATTAATGGCAGAAACGTCTCAAAGCGACTAGCAAATATCATAAAATCAATTTCTTCGATTACACTATCGCAGTATATCTTCATCCCTTTAAATGCATTTTTCTTATCTCTATCAGCAATCAGGTGCACTTCAGATGCAAAATTCTCCATTATTTCACACTGAACGTTTTTATGTTAGTCACTATTGAAGCCCCCACACTGATTTGCAATATTTTGAAGGTGCAATTTTGTTCCAATAATTAGGGGGATGACTTTGATCATACTAAAGTCCTTCTTTTGCAAAGCATTGCTAAGATAAGAGAGTGCACTAAGGAGTTCATTCATTACATACATATCAGGTGACAAGGAAACTCTCATTTCTGATTTTCAGCAAGATGTCCCCTGCAAGTGATGCAAGGTCTGTCCCTTCTTTGTGGATATATTCACAAGTCATCAAAATTGACTTTAAGCTCCTGAAGACAGCATTCACTATCTTATAATGAGATAATCATCTCACTTCAATGCATTCTGAAATCTTGAGGATTGGATCATTGATTAATGATTGAAAATCATGCAAAATATTTTATTATTTTGGCGACTTGCTAAACAGTTTGTAAATATCTTTCAAAATATAAAAAAACCTTTTGATCTTTATTGCTGCAGGAGGCTGCTGCCAGGGACAGTATATGTGCTCTACAGTGTATATAGAGAACTTCTTTGTTTGCCTTTTCTGAAAGCCTTTTTCTTACACCTACAACTTTTCCAGCCATATTAGAAGCACCATCAAATTCAAAAGCAATAATGTTGTCCTTATTTAAATCAAGATCAGTTAGCTCCTTATCAATAGCATTTGCAATAGTTTCTGCTTTTCCATTGGGTATTTTAACAAATTGACAAGAACTTTTCCACGGGATTTTTACCCTCCACTACTCTAAACATTATACTCAGCTCCATTTCATTTCTTAAAGAAGTGTTCTCATCTGCTAAAACGGAGACCTTCTTGTTTTTTAATGTTTTTTCAACTCATCTTTCAAAACTTCGCCCATACATAACTAAGGTTACCATATTTTCTGAACGAAAAATCGGGACACCTACAGCCATGGGCGTCGTCAGGGGGGGCAGGGGGGGCAGGGGCCCCTCCCTAGAAGTGTTTACTCTTATAGAGTCTACCTGCGAATTTTTTTGATCCAACGTCCAGTTCTGGGTGGCTGTTATGTACGTTTTACGATATATATATATATATATATATATATATATTATATATATATATATATATATATATATGATACTCTATATATATAATATAATATATATATATATATATATATATATTATTATATATATATATATATATATAATATATATATAATTATATATATATATATTATATTATATATTATATATATATATATACGAGTATATGGCGAGGCTAGTTGCAAATCGGTCATTTTCTCACATTTTCTCTTGACGATACGAGTCTTCTCACTTTATTTTTATATGCTCTTTAAATTTGTAGATAAGAACTGTGTTTTTATTCTATGTATTTTTTAATGTTTGATATGTATATATAAATTCTAGATTTGTGCTATGTCTCAGATTCCCAATTCTTTATTAAGTGTTTAAGGTTCAAAGTGAGCATTGAAATATTACTCAACACCGCCTCATTGGTAAGTTATAGGTCAATTTCATCAGATCATGGATATTATGAGATTCCTTGGTACGTACGTTTTACCTTAAATATTATATATAATTTTTGTGTATTTAATTCCTGAAAAAGTACAATTTTGTAACACATGATCTTACTTGTCCAGTATGAGGTTAGTTTCATTTTTAAAAAATAAAATATTTTACTTTTACAACACAGAAATTAGTGGTTTTTCAACATTATTTGCTAATACTTTTAATTTGTTTGTTAACATCGTGACGGTTAAATAAAAATTATTAGGGCCTTGGGGACCATATTGGTGGCAGAGATTTACCAGTTTAGTTAGAACCATATATATATAATTATTATATATATATTATATATAATATATATATATTATAATATATATATATATATATATATATATATATTAATATATTATATATATATTAAATATATATTATATATATATAATATATATATATATATATATATATATATATATATATATATATATATATATATTATATATATATATACTATATATATATATATATATATATATATATATATATATATATATATATATTGTTTGCAGTAAATTTGAAAAAGAAATAAAAATGGAAATGGTAGCGGTGAAAACGAGGAAGATACCAATAAGTCAACTAAGGCTACACAAGAGGCAATCCCTCCTACTTCGCATATTTCGCATGATGAAGAACCCACACCAAGGCCAAGCACCTCGGACAGTCAAAGATTGGGTCCAGATTCGAGCTAGCTTTCAGTAGATTGACAGGTCACGAAAATGGCATTGGTAGATACGTTGGACATTCATCTATGATATCGACTGAGAAAAAGAAACAGTTACTGAAAGAGTGTTGGATTCCACCTAAGACCTATAATTTTTTGGAAAATGCTACCCACTTAAAGAGGAAATTCAATTATGAAGGTTGGAGAACATATTCACCTGCTGACGATACTCCAGGCGCCTTAAATGGAGCATTTTGAAGTTTTGTATTTTATTTCCACAAAATTAAAATTCGGTCAGAGGGGTCCTAGGCTCTTTAATAATAAGACCTTTCACTAAATATAAAGATGTTCATGTGGTTTGTAAGGAACATACAAACAAAGAGTGGCATAAAACTGCTGTTGAAGCTGAAAGATTGTTCCTACAGGATGTGCCGTTAGACATCCAAATTAACCAGCATTCTAAGAAAATCATAGAAGAAAATAAAAAAATATTATCCTCAATAATTTCATGTGTGACATTTTCTTGTACGCGCGATTTACCGCTTCGGGGAAAGCATCATGATGAGGGAGTGTTGCAAAATTTGTGCCGCTTACGAATAGATGCCGGAGATCAGTCATTTTGAAAAACCATTTTGAAAAAGGGAAGAAAATTGCCACATACCAATCAGTGTTCAGATTTAGAATGAGAATCATTCTCTATGTTGTACACATAGGGAAAAGGGCATCGTTTAATAAGGTAAAAGGAAGTGTGCGCGTATAGCTTACTAGCAGATGAAAACCGCTGATATTTCTGGGGAAAGGAACAAATTATCCCATAGGGTGCGCTATTTCGAAAAAAGAGTGAAAGTCAAAGAGGAATTTAATTGCTTTGTAGAGCTGGAAAGCGCTTGACGAAAAACCATTGCGAAAGCCATTGACGATTTTGTCACGACCGAAGAACTGGATCCCGAGAAATGCGTGGGCTTGGGTTTCGATGGCTGTTCTACGATGTCTGGCAAAGAAGGAGGCGTGTCAAGCAATATTGCGAAAAATGTTAAAAAAGGCATGGTTCCTTCATGCTATTCACACAAAACAAAATCCAAGTAGTAAAATAATTTGAACACAATTTACCAGAAATCAGGCAAAGTAACTGTGGGAACTATAAAGGACATATTACGTTTTTTCGAGAGTCGTCTTGAGAAGAAAATTAATGCCAAACATCCCAAGCCTATGCCAGAGCAGATGGTCTGACAACACAAGTGCACCAGAGTGTTTAAGGAGCACATTTGTACGAATGATGCAAACATTAGAAATCCTTTCCATTGAAGGAAATACCACAAGAAAAGGCGCTTTTCAGTTACATTCAGCGGCATGTAAGTCGTCATTCATCATGGCTATGATATTGATCGCGAAGTACTCTGCGATGTTGTAAATGCTCTCCAATCCAAGACCTTGGATATCGTCAAAACCTCGCAGCACATTCAACATATTGTGGAAATGGTTAGGAGCCACCGAAAGAATGAAGACAAAATCACCGATTAAGTGTTATTAAGTGCTAATCAAATCGCCGAGCAACTTGGACTTTATCTGAATATACCACGGATTTTTGGTAGGCAGCAGCACCGCAGCAACCATCCAGCAACAAATCCTACGGAGTTCTGGAGAAGATTCTTAATAACTCTATATCTAGATTCTATAACCTCTTCTTTGGAATTACGGTTTTCTACTGAAAATACACCTGCTTATGTATTGACATATCTACATCCATTCCACATGCTACTCAAAACAATCGATGAGTTAAAGGAAAAGACAGCTTCATTTTATAGTTTTTACCATTTAGAAGGCATAGAAGAAGAGCTAGAACTTTGGTAAAAATTTACAAGGACAAGAAACTGAGTAGTGAAGAACTAAAAGATCTTGTTGTCTCCCAAGTCTTAAAGAAGGCTGAACCTTTCTTTAAGCCGACGAAAAAGGTTTTGATGGTACTACTCTCCCAGCCACGCACCACCAGTACAGTAGAACACTTTTTCAGTACTCTGCGAAGGATCAAGACTTGGCTGCGAAGTACTATGGAAGACGACGGGTTAAACGGACTAGTTATGATGATGAGTGTACACAGAAAATTTGTGATTGACAATTATGATTATTTTATTCAAACAGTAGTTGATAAATTTGAGTT
This sequence comes from Trachelipus rathkii, assembly GCA_015478945.1. NCBI lineage: Eukaryota > Metazoa > Arthropoda > Malacostraca > Isopoda > Trachelipodidae > Trachelipus > Trachelipus rathkii. The sequence goes on from JABUQX010034781.1 coordinate 4,698, forward strand.
GAACCCAAGGAAATTACTTTTTTAATAATATCAATTTTGCAACTGCTCTATATTGGGAATTTTCCATCATTGCATCAATATTGTATTTGATATTCTATTGTTTTAATAAAATAAATTTTTTTTAAATATTAATCATTTAATTATCCATACAAAACAAATGTTTTTAGTTTTATGTCTTCTTATATATATATATATTATATATATATATAATATTAAATTATATATATATATATATATATATATATTTTTTTATATATATATATATATATATATATATATATATATATATATATATATATATATATATATATATATATATATATATATATATATGATACTAAAAGCAAATGATAAAGTTTCAAAAGAAAGATGCTTGGAATTATATAAGGAGGAAAAAAGAAATACTAAAAGATGCATACGTAGGAGAAGAGAAGAGGTAAATGAACAGTTAGGAAGGAGGATGAATGGGGACTTACAAGGGAATTTGAAGCTCTTCTGGAAGGAAGCGCGAAAGGTTAAGAATGAGAATAAGGGAAATCTGCTTAGAATAACGCAAAGGGATGGTGCTTTGTCCTGATGGAAAAGGATGTGAGGGGAGTGTGGAAAGAACACTTCGAGAATCTGCATAATTTTGGCAGTAATGAAGAGGTGATAGTGAATGTGTGTGTGGTTTTGATGGTGCAAGAAGGAACAAGTATTTTGGGGATGAGGTTATTAGCAAGGAGAAGGTAATGGGTAGAGTGAGAAAGTTAAAGAATGGTAAATCTTCAGGTATAGATGAAATTACTGGTGAAATGATCAAGAATGGAGGCGAGATCGTGATTGATTGGATTTGGAAGTTGTGTAATAAAGCGTTTATGGAGGGTATAGTTCCAAGGGATTGGAGGAGAGCAGTAATAGTACCCTTATATAAGGGTAAGGGAGATAAGGGGAACTGTAGAAATTATAGGGGAATAAGTTTATTGAGTGTTGTAAGGAAGATATATGCTGGTATTTTGGTCGAAAGAGTGCGTCGAGTGACTGAAGGACTGATTGGTGAAGAACAAGGTGCGTTTAGGAGTGGTAAAAGATGTGTGGATCAAATCTTTACATTGAAACAAATGATTGAGAAAATGAGGGAGAAGAAGAATAAATTGTATTTAGGTTTTATGGATTTGCAACAGGCGTATGATAGGGTTAATAAGGAAGCTCTATGGAAGGTTTCTGAATGGAATAAAAAGTATGTATGAGGATAGTGAGGTGTGTGTAAGAATAAATGGTGTCAAAGGTGATTGGTTTAGTATTAATAGCCGAGTGAGACAATGTTGTGTTATGTCTCCTTGGATATTCAATTTGTATATGGATGGGGTTATGAAAGAATTCGAGGTGGGGATGGCAGGAAATGGTGTTAGAATGATTGAGAATTGAGATGAGTGGAGGGTGCCCTACCTATTATATGCGGATGATTTGATTCTTTGTGGCGAATCTGAGGAGAGTTTGTGAGGATTGGTAGAGAGATTTGGCAGGGTGTGTAAAAGGAGGGGTTTGAAAGTAAACGTAGATAAGAGTAAGGTTATGGTTGTGAGTGAGGACAGTCCTCAGTGTGAAGTTATGTTAGATGGTGAGCAGCTGGAACAAGTGTCTGAGTTTAAATATCAGGGTATATATGTTAAATGAGAAGGGAACGAATGATGCAAGGAGTGTAAATAGGGAAAGTTGTGAAGGCAGGAAGGTGGCTGGTGAAATAAATCGTTGGTGAATGTAAAGGGGCTAAGTCTCGAGTGCGCTAGGGTTTTTCATGAGGGTGTGTTTGTTTACCTGTATATATGTATAGTAGGGAGGGGTGGGGGGGGGGGGGGGGGGGGGGGGGGGGGGGGGGGGGGGGGGGGGGGAGGGGGGGGGGGGGGGGGGGGGGGGGGTGGGGGGGGGGGGGGGGGGGGGGGGGGGGGGGGGGGGGGTCTATGGTCTGGAATAAGGAAGTATAGATCTAAAGTTCAATGTGTTTAGATTGGACAATCTTAGGGCTGCTAGGTGTGAGGGAAAGAATTTGATAAGAAAATGAGGAATGAAGAACGTTAATTATTTAGAGTAGATGTGTTTTGTGGTTGAATTGAAAATGGGAGTATATATCGTAGAGACCCATGGAAAGTGAAAGAATCGTGTAATGCTGGTGCGTCCATGTCGGAGAGCCCGCGAAAGGCCAAATGGAAGTGGACCTCCCAGAACTGTCAGTTGGTAATAAGATCGTAGAGTGGCAGTAGTTGATGAGTGTGTTGGGTGGATTACACGACCGGCTGGTAAGAGAACAAGAATGAAAATAATTGGATTGAAAGAAGTAAAAAAGGAATGTCGTTGCATGAGAGGAGAAATGTTTGAGTTTGGCAGAGGCGAGAAGAAAAGTGCATGATTATTGTGAGAAGAGAATATGGCGGGGTGTTTTTGTGAGGGGGTAGGTATTGTTTGGTCCTTTACACTGCCAGTTAAGGATTATGAACCCTAAAAACTTTACGATTTTTACTACATAGTTTGAGTACCGTCGTGGTCCTCGTGAAGAGCTCTAGGTGGTGGAATTTTCTGGACTGCGTATCACGAGTTTTTACATTAATTTAATGGTTATACACATTAATGTATGAGGTAAGGATGGCTTTCTTGTTCGATTTCATTTTGTCATATTCTTCTACTGCTATTCTTTTCCGATGCTTTGTCACGCACCTTTCTCCCAGTCTTGGGAATTAAAAGGAGATTGGAAGATGATATATATATATATATATATTAATTATCATGTTAATATATATATATATATATATATATTATAATATTAATA
>JABUQX010034781.1:17500-21438 GCA_015478945.1 Trachelipus rathkii
GAGGACTTTTCGAATTTTTAATAAGTTTCATATTTTTATATTGGCTGATTTCTACTTTTATAACATCTTCAATTTTTTCAATATATTTGTGTCTTCTCCTTGGGAAATGAGTTCCCTTTGCTGTTTTTACAAGTCTTTTTCTCTTTAAATTTCGAAAAACAACTTTCAAAACTGAAGTTAAAACTATTATCTTTAGTATCACTTTTTTCGCCCCATTCTGTTGTTAAATGAGAAAAATCTGAAGATTGGTTTAAAGTAGGGGAAACTGTTTTCCTTTCCTTTAAACAACATATATCTTCGCACATCCATTTCTTAAGAATATTTTTATTTTTTAATATGTTATATTTTTATTTTATCATCCTCAAGGAATGTAATTTTAAAGCGTGGATCAAGATGGGTAGCAAGCACAAGATTCTTATCAGTAAGTAAATGCTGAATCTATTTTTTACTGAATTTTTCCATGCTGATACTGGTAGACCCAAGTCCCTCAAATAATCCTTTTTTTCTGACTCTTTTCAAAAAAAAAAATGCAAATCATTTTCATATTGGGATTATTGCCGATGCCATTGATTTCTTGTGGCTCAATAAATTTGTACAATCAACAAAATTTTTAAGTATTTTTAGCAAATTTTCAAGAACTTTCCGTTGTTTCTAAGCATACAGGTTTTGAATGATCACTGCATTATGAAATGAGAGGGAGAGAGGGAGGGGCCGACTTTTGGTTCAAAAAATTTTTGAAAGCATATGATACTGGCCTATTACATCTGGTTTGTAATATCCGGAATAAATCTGTGGCTGTGGTAAACTTAAATCTTAGTTTTGATATTCCTTATACTTGAAAATAGCTTTGGGGTGGAGTGATTAAAAATGACGCTTCCTATTTGTTGGCATATGGATATATATTTTTTTTCACATCTCTTTGTTCAAATATAGCATCATTGAGAACTTGTGTCAAAGAGTGTAAAAAGCAAGGTAATTCTGGAATCCCTGCTGTGTGAACTCTTTGCAGCCATATTAGTGTGTATCCCTTACTATAAACATGAAATTTTATTTATGCAGGAATATTGAATTCCTTCCCATAACATTTTGAAGACAATCACTTATATTAGATGCTGTGTGAGATAAGTGAAAAGGTGAAACTCGAAGGATAGCATTTATATTCATACCTTCTCAATTAAATTACAAGCTAACATGGCAAATATTTCACTGCTCACTTACGAGTTCACGGGTATATAATTATCAAAACATATTACATAACATGACTAACGAAACATTGCAAAATATCTGCCTCACCATGACTGTCTGAAAATCCTAACATGATATCTTAGGCTCTACGTAAAGATGCGCCGCTCAATCCAGTTTTCTCTTTAATTAAATAGAATTGCAGGAGAACTGAAATTAAAAATCAATTCGGCAGACTTCGAAATATTGTTTTTGAAATATCATAAAGATAGAATAAAATTATTTTCAGATTGTATACCACAGAATCGGTTCAAGATCGGTATAATTTTGCCGATCTCCGATTCCGATTCCCGAATTCGCTGAAAAAAAGCCGATTCCTCCGATCCGATTCGATTCCGTTTAATCGTCCCCATCACTATATATATAATATATATAGTACTATATATATATACTATATATATATATATATATTATAATATATATATATATATATTATATATATATATTATATATATATATATATATAAGTATATAATATATAAATGTGTGTGCTATGTGTGTGTGTGTGTGTGTGTGTGTGTGTGTGTGTGTGTGTGGTGTGTGTGTGTTTGGTGAAAATGTATGACTGCTTAATGGGAATGTATGCCCCGTATTATCCTTCCTGCCCGGTATGATATGCATAAAACAGCATTCCAACTCATGCCCAGATGTAACACTGCTTCATTGGTCTAAAACGTGATATCAATTGCTCACTGTAATATAAGCCCTTATTTTTAACTTTAAAAGGATCTAAAACTGACATGACTTTAGGCTTTATTGAGCATAAAATTGCTATTACATTTTATCCTGCAAATAGATAAATAAATACATTACTAAATCATTCATAATAATAATAATAATAATAATAATAATAATAATAATAATAATAATAATAATAATAATAATAATAATAATAATAATAATAATAATAGTACAATCATCCCTCCTTCAAGGGATTTAAGCAATGGTAAAAAGCTTATGAAATTTGAATACAAACAATGTGATTTCACAAAACTGAATATAATCTTTTAAACAAAAATTCTATAACTAACTTTATGAATTCTGAATACAAACAATGTGATATCACAAAAACAGAACATAATAGTTTAATCAAAATTCGTTCAATCAAAATTCTATAACTTTACAAATTTAGTCGATCCACTGGTCTTCGATCACGAGTAGACCTTCGTAATACTAATGGGTCTTCATCGGGGGTAGATAAAGTCTTGGTGCCCATCTCAGGTTCATTTGAAATGTCTGCATGCCGTTCACCTGCATCATTAGATTCAACCCGCTCACGTCCACTGTCAATATCATCGGGCAGAAGAGGTGAATCATCAGCAACAACAGTATGAGGCTCAGACACATTTTCATCAGGAGAAATAATTACCTTAGGACAAGGGGAGAGGTCCTTAATGGAAACTGTATCCTCCCTTCCATTGTCGAATCGTACATGAGCATATGTAGGAGTAACCTCTAATAGTTTCACCTGTTCAACTAATGGATCATCCTTGTTTCTAATATATTTACGTAAATATACCAAGCTTTGGGGAGTAAGCCAACTAGGTAAACTGATTCCTGTCGTACTACGACGAGGGAATTTAAAGAAACGCTCATGAGGGGTGCAATTTGTGGCAGTACACAAAAGAGATCGAATGGAATGGAGGGCATCGGGAAGAACTGATTCCCAACAGGTGCCAGGCAATTTTTTAGAAGCCAAAGCCAAAGAAATGGATTTCCAAACCACTCCCACATATCTTTCACATTGAGCATTTCCAGTTGGATGGTAGGGAGTACTCCTACTGGAAGCTATACCCCTCTCAAAAAGAAACTGCTTCACAGCAAAAGACATAAAGCTAGAACCACGATCCGAGTGCACGTAAGCAGGCATGCCAGTTAGGGTGAATATTTGAGTTAAACAAGAAATTACTGTATTGGCAGAAGTATCTCGACAAGGAATTGCAAAGGGATAACGCGAATACTCGTCCACCGCAATGAATAAATATTTATTGAGAGATTGAGAGATTAATGGTCCTTTAAAGTCTATACTCAATCGATCCATAGGATTCATAGCCTGAATAAGAGTGGTAGGCTTCGGTCTGAAGAACTGCGGTTTCAATCCAGCACATACATCACATTGTGATACAATACGTTTAATTTCATCCAAGGAGTAGGGTAAGTTGCGACTCCTTATAAAATGTGACATTCTTACAACACCAGGGTGACATAAACCCCTGTGTAGTTCAATTAAATCAGATACAGAAGCAGCAGAACAAAAAGCTCTACTCATTGCATCGCCAGCAATATTTAACTTCCCAGGTCGATGTACAATCTCATATTTGTATGACTGGATTTCAGTACGCCATCGCATAATTTTTTCATTCTTGATTTTTCCTTTGTGGTTCTGACTTAACATGTACGATATCGACCGCTGATCAGTTATTAATTTAAAAGGTCTAGCTAACAGGAAATGTCTCCACTGTCTAATAGCTTCAACAATAGCATAGCACTCCTTCTCAAGAGAACAATGATTTTTCTCCGAGGAGTTCAGAGTGCGAGAAAAAAAAGCTACTGGCCGTCCTTCCTGTTGCAGGACTGCTCCAATACAGCTATCAGATGCATCCGTTTCTACTGTGAATTCTAGAGTTTCTTCAATATGCATTTTCACAGCATTAATAATAGAAGTTTTTAAGGTGTCAATAGCAGCCTTAGAAGCC
>JABUQX010034782.1:15000-17500 GCA_015478945.1 Trachelipus rathkii
AGGAACAAAACAGTTGCCAGAAATTGCTTTTTATCATGCTCTTGCTTGTGCTGAGAAATAAGGTAGAAAATATGTTGATTTTTTTTTTAGAATTTTTTTTTTAACTAATACCCTGGGGTAAACCGCAAAGATGGAAGGAGTCAGGGTTTCTCAGCCTTACAGGTGGACGATGGGGGACTTCGTCCCCCCCACTTTCCCCCGTCAGCTCGAGCCCCCTAAAAAAAATTAAATTCTTGTCTAAAATTTTCCACTGATTACAAAAATGTAATTGGTTCGTGTAAGATTTGTAGTTCTCTAATTACACGCCTGTCCTAAAGTAAACTCTGGTCACAAAATATATATATATATATATATATATATATATATATATATTATATAATATATATATATATTATATATATATCATATATATTATATATATATATATATATATATATATATATATATATATATTATATAAATATATATATATATCTTATATATTAATAATAATAATAATAATAATAATAAGTAACGTACTTTTATAAATTAAAACGCTTATTAGGCCTACTTTTTATTTTTCACTAGTCACAAAAGAAGCAAGTTCAAGTACGAAGAAAGAGGTTTAATGACTATTGACTGAACAGTCATATCTTTTTGTTCTTCAAGCTACGCAATAAGAATTGCGAATACAATAAGTTAAACATGTTTAAACATTACTAAACGGATAATAAACTCGTGTAAGAATAAACAGCATTTTGAGCCATTGGAGGTTTAGCGTTTCGGAAATTTTGGAAAAAAAAAGTTTATGTCGTATCGAAATCGAATCTAATACCATTTAAAATCTGATAAGAAATATTTTACCAACTGTAATTAGGTAAGGTTTAAAGCGATGTAGGGTAAAATTTTTAAAATCGTTAAGCGTTTATTCACAATGTAACTCGTTAATAGTGCGTTACTTCTTTTCCAAATTAACGAAAGCGTTAAATAGTTAACGAAAAATTAACGAGTTAATTAACGGATTAACGCTTTAACGCGTTATTGCTATTTATATATATAATATTATATAATATATATATATAATATATATATATATATAATATTCTATATATAATATATATATATATTATATAATTATATATATATATATATATATATATTTATATATATATATATATATTTAATAAATATATATATAGTATACTATATATATATTATATCATATATATATATATATATATATATATTATATATATATATATATATATATATATAATAAATTATTTATTATTTATTAAATATTATATATATATTAATATATTTAGATTTAATCTATAGATATATTTAACATATATATTATATATGTTATATAAATAATATAAATATATATATATATATATATATATATATATAATTATATACCACGGAATCGTTACGGTACAGGCATTTTAACTTTATTTCAATACATATAATTTAGCTTTCTCTATATTAATTTATAATTTGTTAAGCGCCATCTCTCTCTTCCTAAAGAAAGGGATTCCTTGGAGTCCCCAGAGTATCTGAGGTGCCCTCTCTGTCATGGAATGGTACATTTTTTTTCCATGAATCTAAATCTTATAAGTATTAGTTTAAGTCTGCATGTTCTCATACTACTCGTCAGAGACATGCTGTCTTTAAGAATTAATTTAAGTTTCTCTCAGTCTAAAAAACAAATTCGTGGAAATAAAATCATGTTAAATATAATCTCTGCAATACTAAAACTTTCTCAATATGTAAAAGGTTAAGTTAAGTTAAGTTAAGTTAAGTTAAGTTAAGTTAAGTTAAGTTAAGTTAAGTTAAGTTAAGTTAAGTTAAGTTAAGTTAAGTTAAGTTAAGTTAAGTTAAGTTAAGTTAGGTTAGGTTAGGTTAGGTTAATAATCTCTTTCTGGTTACTCTTCTCCCAATTCTATTTGACACTGCTTAAAATGATGATTATAAAATTACTTCCTCCTCCTCCTCCTCCTCCTCCTCCTCCTCCTCTTCCTCTTCCTCCTCCTAATTCTTTCCTCTTGTTTCATCCGACAGCATCATAGCTTCTCTTACTTCTACTAGAGCAGAAAAAAAATTCAATCTCATTTTACTTCTCATTATTGACCTTCTATCTGTGATATCATCTCCTATTCAAGCCTATCTCGATGACTCCACCCTACACTGCTCTTTTCAATTCAAAGAGTATGAAACTCAAATAAAATTATCTTATGCTTGGAAGATAGCCTTAGAGTAACCGTCTTTTCATCTTTACTATATTTTTGACTGAGGTAAAGAAAACAAAACTGCTTTCAGTATCCTAAAAAATGCAATTCTTTCATCTATCCCCTATACATAATTTTCCACGCAAGTGCAACATCCTCAAAAACAAACAATTCAAACATTCGTCTGTTCTTAATATTCTTGGAATTTACCTTCTATCTTAGTCTTTCATAGAATGGTCACGTTATTTATATCACAAAGCAACTTTCTAAGAATCTTTAAATGGATTTGA